>VXBZ01007486.1:999-39124 GCA_013399135.1 Heliornis fulica | reverse complement strand
CCGCTGCCCCTCGGGTCCGGGAGCGGTGGGCGCGGAGCAGCGGCCGGAGCCGGACCCAAAGACGCCGCCGCGCCCGGACGGACCCTGCGCTCGGACCCCGGAGCCCGCCCCGGCACCCCGTACCCCTGGCCTGAACCCGCGCCCGCACTGGGAGCGACAGGCGTCCCTCCCTTCCCGTCCGTCCTCAGGCACCCACCCTCATCCCTGCCGCGGCTCGCTGCCCCGGGTGGGGGTACCCCGGTACCGTGGTGCCCCGGTGTGTGCCCCGACACCCCCGCCTGCGGGCGCATCAGCATCCCGGCACCCTCGCACCCGCCTGCTTTGGCAGCACCCTGGCTGCAGGCAGAGCGAGAAAGGCCAAGGGGTTGCGGGTAGCCCAGGACACCCCCCCGGGCCTGGCAGGTCTGGCGGTGGGAAGCTGGGAAGGGATCCTGGTAGGGGAAGGTTGGCCTCTGTACGAGAGTTTAGGATATAAGGGGCAGGAGACAGAGTGGGAAACCCTCCGACAGACTGTGTAGTGCGGTTCCTTCTGGCTGTATTGCGAGTGCTGTTTTGTCTGCTCCGTCGTGGCTTTGCTCGTCCGCTGGGCAGCAGCTTGATGTAGGGTTTCTTCCCAGCGCCACAGAACTCGGCTTTCATGGCCCCAGACAATACAGGTTGCCCAGCTGTGTCGATGGAGGCGGCGCTGCAAAATGAGTCCAGTCTCTGGGTGTCTGCAGCTGAACTGTTTTATGAACAGTCCTGGACTCGGCGGCAGCACTCACGTTATGGGAAATCCTTCAGATCAGGTGGAAGGCTCAAGGGCAGGCAGAAGAAAGAGAAGGAGAGACAAATACAGGCCGTAAGGAATTGTTTCTGCCTTGTCCTGGGGGATCTGCGTTCATGGGACAGAGGGAAGTTCAGCTTCCACCTCATGCAGCCCTTGCTCTTTCCCAGCTGCAAGCCAGCAGGAGTAAGTGACACCAGTTTTGAGGATGCCGTGGGGCTGGAGCAATTTATACCTATTGCAAAGCTGCTCTTTCCCAAAGTGTGAGCAGCACAGATGATGCTGTTCAAGGGGTGAGGTGGAACAAGGAGTAATATTTATTATACCATTGGCATTGCAACGTTTTGTTCTTGCCATCCGTACTTGTCACACTGCTGATGAGTTCAGCGATTGGAGCACTGGGAAAGAAAGAAAGAAAAAAATAGAATCAGATGCAAGTGATTAAATGTCACAGAACAACCATGGGACAGCAGTCTTAGTATTCCTGGAAAAAAAATCTTCCTCCTTCTAAGTGAAGGAAGGGTAGGATCCTGGGCACAATCACAGACCCATTGTCAGGAAGAGAAATGCAGGGTACCCCGCAAGCATCCTTCCATTATTTCATCCCCAATGACAAGTTGATTTGCTCTTCAGCCCAAGAAGCACATCCTCTGGCCCGGCACGAGAAGCGCAGAGCACGGTGTGGATGAAACGGGGTCAGCGCTGGCAGACAGGGCTGAAGCAGAGTGTTACTTGTGCAGAGGGCCTGGGACAGAAAGACATTGCGGGAAAAGAGTAATTGGGAAGGTGGTGCTTACTGCCAGGCAGGCGGCGTTCGAGAGGGCACTTGAGCACTGCAGGTGGGGTCTCACTGCCAGGCTGCTGAACACTCGAGTGTGTGAAGTTATTGAAGATGGTTTTTGATAAGGGCAGGGGAAGGATTCTTCCCAGAAGAAAAGGTGACAGGTCTAAGCTTCTGGCCAGGCCCTAGTTTAGATAAATGTTGGGTCCTCCTCAGCGCTACAAACTGCTGTCTTTCAGACTGCGCCCTTTACTCTCACAGTAAAGAACTTTTTAGAAAAAAGTTCTTTACTGTGAGAGTGGTGGAGCACTGGAACAGATGCCCAAGGAGGTGGTGGATGCCCCATCCCTGGAGAAGTTCAAGGCCAGGTTGGATGAGGCCCTGAGCAACCTGATCTAGTTGGGGGTGTCCCTGCTTCTTGCAGGGGGGTTGGACTAGATGACCTCTGGGAGTCACTTCTAACCCTAATCATTCTATGATTCTATGACTTGTCCTGTGGTGGTGGGACTTTGAGCATCTTAAAGCCATGCCACCTCCCATACAGCTGTGTTGGCTGGTAAGATGTATCTTTCAGATGCACACGGGAGGTGACATTTTTCTCTTGTATTAGATTCTGGATTAGATTCTAAACAAAAGAGGCCAAGCAAGACCTTTAGCAAAGCTCTGCCTGCAGATGAGCAGAAAAAAGACCTCTGTGGTTGGCCTGGACACTTCAAACTGACCTGAAGGAATACTTCAAGCATTCATGAAGGAAGTATGGAAACCATCCACTGTCCACCAAAAGAACTGTTCCCAGAATTACTGTAGGGCTCTGATTTTCAGCCATCTCTTTCTTTCTGTTTGTAGCAGCGTCCCCATGGCCCTCTTCACAAGGACCAGCAGTCATCCTAACACCACTGACCCCATTCCCTGCGGGGCAGACAACACTACAGAGCCTGACCTGCCACACTCACACGCCTACTACGCCCTCTGCTACTGCATCTTGATTTTGGCCATCATCTTTGGGAACGTGCTGGTCTGCTTAGCCGTGCTGAGGGAGCGCACCTTGCAAACGACAACCAACTACCTTGTGGTGAGCCTGGCGGTGGCGGACTTGCTGGTGGCTACTCTGGTGATGCCATGGGTGGTGTACCTGGAGGTGAGTATGCCTTGGGAAAAGATTTGCAGAATTTAACCATGGTACAAGTTTGCCAGCATTAGAGTATGCACTCAGGATAGACAAGCTCTGGTACAGATGAAATATGTTCCTATACTATCCCCTCCAGCTAGTTCTGAGATACTTGTGGGGCAGCAGAGCCTCCTAGGCTGGATACATTCCAGACCCACCTGTCAGCAGGTACCCTGAGCCTTGCTCTTCCTGGCAGAGCCCAGTCTCTCTGAGTTGGAATGGCAGCTGGGCTGCAGTCAGTAATACAGGCTGAGGGTTCTGATGTGCTAATACCACTTCCATTGGAGGATCCTTGAAGCTGGTGCCATCAGCCATAAGGGTTGCCAGTGAGGACCGTGACGATTCAGGAGTGGCGGGGGAAGCAATAGGGTGGAAATACCTTATAGGAGCCCAGATCAATCCCTGCTCCTGCTGGGCAGAAAACAAGTGAGGGCAGTCAAATCTTCATCTCCTGTGGAGTTTAAGAGCTTTAACATCCATGATGTTGGGTCAGCTCCAGGCAGCGTTCCCCAAGCAGGCTGACAAAGAGGTAAAGCTGAAGAACACACTCCAAAATCTCTTTAAGGCATGTGAGCATATTCACAGTATCTTCAAAGGACTCGTCAAGCCCTTGGGGTGTTATTCTCCATTGGGGTCTTATTCTCCACTTCCCTGATCTTTGCACATTGGCCAGTGTAAAAATGTACGGGCATGGCCATGTGCAATATGGACAACACCATTGGACACAGGGCAGTAAAGATGGAAAACAAATCCCCCCCAACTGCAGCAAAATCCTGACTCACTGAAGCCACTCCCAGAGCAAATATTGTTTCTAAAGACATGAAGGTATGCTGCAGATGACATTTTTATCTGTCCTCATCAGCATTTTTACACTAATTCACAAAAATTGGTAGGCCTAGAAAAAGTAGCATGAACATCTCTCAGGCGTAAGCGCTCAGCCGAGCCCTAGGACCCCGTTCCCAGTGACAGAATAAGCCCTTGAGCCATGATCCTGCAGAGCCTCGTGTTCTTTCAGCAAGGGGCACGCCGGGATCAGGCCGAAGGGGAAGGTGAATGTTCTGCTGGCAGCTGCCCACCTTTGGCTGACCTCTTTTCCAACAGAACAGAGCAGAGGCAGAGAGGGATTTTGACTCGCGCATATGGACCGCGCAGTGCATGAACAGAAAGTAGGACAAGGTAGGACGCAGCAGACGAGACAGGACACCAGCAGCAAGTGCCAGACCGACTATGTGGGCACAAGGAGGTTTGATCTAGTTTCAGGAGAGTGGCTGTGGCCTACCAGGCCTCCTCTGCCACCAGCATACGCCAAATAGGCAACAGAGCTCTGAGCTTTGGCACCAGGCCTAGGCATTTCCCTTGTGTTAATCCAAACCACCCTCTCAACCTGTGCCCGCTCCAGTCTCAGCAAGGCTACAATTAAGAGAAATTAAGGGTTCACTCTGTGTATAAGCATTTATTAATAAGGGTGTTGATGGTTAATTATTTATGTGTAGCACCGCTGTAGAGTGAAAAGAACAGAGCACCATGATACCGCATGTGTGGTCACGTTTCAGGTGAAGTAGGTGACAACATTTAGACTAATCTGTGTGGAAAGGTGCTGGAGCTGGTGGGCAAGATGTGTACAGCTCAGTTGTGTTACATCAAATGATTAAAAAGCAGGAATAAATTGGAGAGGAGGGTGGGGAGGAGGGCGGGGGCGGGAAGGACCCATCCCATTAAGAGTCTGCGATTTGATTGCAACTAAAAGTTATTATTAAAAGTCACATTTTCTTTCAGACTGGAATAGTCCATCACCTCAAATCTCAAGTGCATTCCAATCTATTGAAATCACAATCTGCTTGGTATTAGAAAAGACTTAGCACTCACTCTCACTGTGGGCAGGGATGGACTAAGGCACCTNACCGTGCAGTGCTGTGGTCACAGTCTGTGAGCACAGCAGTAGGTCCATTCCCCAGTTGGGTTTGTAGACCCAGTGAAGATTCATTTCCATCTGTGGAGCTTGGCTAATCAAAGTAGCTGATCCAAGAAGAACCCACACACATTGCAAACCCAATCTACCACTCCCAGCATTGCGCAGTATCTCCTAGTGAGCTACACTTTAGGACTCCAGCAAGACAAAAAGATTTAAAGTCTGTCCAAAAAGGCCAAAGTCACTTAGAAATTTTCTGCTGTTTATAGATGAGTGATGCCACCAATGAAGTGGAAATGGCACCATACACTGGGCCTGGAAATTGCCAAGAAACCATTCAGTCCCCAAAAGCCTGTACAACACCTATTCATCTACTGAAGGTTTTCCAAAGTAGACATCTGAGACCTGGCCATTATTTATGGAGGAGCTAAAGGTGGCTGAATACTTCAGATTGAAATGTCACTTGTGAACTTTGTTTTTTACATCCACTGTTTAGGGCCATCTGTGGCCTGGACCTTCTCCATGAAATGTTTCATTTTATCAGTCGTGCAGACCAGAACCTTCTGAGAAGTCTTTTGGGAAGGCTGTGACAGAGCAACAATAGGAATATTTTATAACATCAAAACCCTCATCTCCACCTGATGAAGTTGCTGCCAAAAAAATGCTATTCAGCCCTTTTGGCATCAACATCTAGCTCCAGTACTGCTACTCCAGTTACTACTGGTCACTAACTACCCAGGTCTCTCCTGCCCTCTGATACTGTGGCTGCTGAAGCTCACTAAGTGACATTACATTATCCTCTCCAGTGGAGTCTTATGACATTCAACACCAGGATACCTTACAGTCCTTGTGTAAATGGAGGAGGATATGTAGCAGCACAGTCTGGAGCATCCTTCTCAGTCTTCTCACAATATCCAAAGGGAGAAAAGCTTCAGCAGATGGTTGATGCTGAGGTCCAGTCTGCAGCTCTGTTGAGAGTGTGTGAGAGTAATGTTGTCTCCTCTTCTGTGGCTTTCACATCGGAGCAGTGAGACCCATAACTGCTCCTTGCACCCCCAAGAGGAATATGCTCTTTAACAAAAACCACTTGAGCGAGCGTGCTTGGCTGCACTGCTGCTTACAAGGCTGTACTCCTCAATGCAGCATCATCATACACAGCTGATTCAGGAGAGTGATGGATTTGCATATGCTTTTGAATGCACAGTGATGATTTTTTATTAAACTGGAAGACTTCCTATAGAGTTGGAAAGTTAAAAATAATAATACCACAATTTTGTGGATAAAGCAGACTGGTCATCAAGAAAGATGAAGTGAGAACCCCCCCTGAATAGTCTATAGGGAACTTTTGACAGAGCCAGGATTTCATCCTGGACTGTATTCCCACTTTTGCAGCATACACACCGAGTGGTAATGAGAGATTGTATCAGCTCATCTCTCTGTGGTTTGCTCTCATCAGCTTTAAGAGAATAACATTTGATCATCCACCTCATCTAGGCAATTGTGAGGATTCATTCAATTAATACCTGTGATGTGCTTTGAGATTCCCTGACAAAAGGCACCAGAGGGATAAAGAATATGTACCCTGGCAGCACATGAAAAGCAGAAATGCACACTAGCAAGTTCTGGCTGCTGTAGCAAAGATGAGGGGAACAGAGCGAGAGGAGGAAGAGCAGAAATAGAATTAAACAATTGTGAGCGAGGCCTGTAATAAAAAGGCTCTTCTTCATCGTTAAATTCTGGAATAAATTACCCTTCAGGTAAATATTAACTACTTCAGTGACTTCAGCAGAGCTACTCCCCGTTTTAGAAGCTGTGGCTGGTGGAAGTGAAGATGAGTTTTAAGCCCGGATGTTTTGATCTGTCAAGCATCCTCTTAACACAAGCTACAGCTCAGTACGCAGGTGCTGAGATCTGAATGCATCATCCTGAGAGGGTTTGCTTCAGGGCCATTCCCACCACCGTCTTCTTCAGTTTCAATGGCTCATGTTCTTGGGCTCAGTGTTTGGATGTGCTTGGGACCTCGGAAACTCCCTCAGTTAAGTGCCTGCACATCTGCCGGGCTAGCAACAGCTGGCTTTCATGCTAACACCTGGCACCAGCTGCTGGTGAAATATTCTTCAGACTCTCCACAGAGCACACAGACATTGCAGTTTTGCCTCAGACTACAAAAACAACCCTTACTGGGTCCTCACTGCAAAGGCTTTCACCATTTACATTATTTTTTTAATATGGTTTCTTTGAAAGCTGAACGTGCCTTTTCAGGTCCCTAATTTCAGAAGGACAGCCTTCAGCTTGCATGTCTTACGAGACAGAGGTCCCTCCCACCTAATTGTGCATAAAATATTCTAGTGGTTTGGTTTGTGGGGTTTCTTCCTCCCTTGGTTTGCTTGTTTCTTTAACAGAAAACAAAGTAGCCCCACCACCTGTCAGGGAACCGAAGGTGAAAGCACAGTTCCCTAGTGCATTTTGTCACGTAGCAGCTGGGTCCAGTGGAGAACACCCTAAAGACACAGCTCACCTCAGCCAGTTTCTGTGCCCGTGTGCAGGACTGCTGGAACAACCAAAACCCATTTAAATTTCTCAGGATCTATTTCTCAAACATCTCTGAGGACAACTCACACAGTGAATTCTGTATTTATACAAGTTCTTCTCGGTGCAGTCTCATCTTTCCTAGGCATCCACACGTGGTGCAGGGTTGACCCACTGCCTTAGGAGCCAAGTTTCCATGGGGCACCCTCTCCAGCCTGATCTGGGATGGGTATTTTTGAGAGGGTCTTGAAAACCCCCAAGGATGGAGCCTGCACAGACTCACCAAGCAACTAGCTCTACTGTCTTACTGTCTTCAGGCATGAAGTTTACCTTCAGAACTGGTTTGCTCCTTTCTTGTTTTGCCTTTTTCCCCTTGTCCTCCCACTATGCACTGCTGTAAAAAAACCTGCCTCCATCTTCTTAGTGACCTGGCTCCAACTTTAATGACCTCTCTTAATAGGGATTGGGGGACTGCTGTTAGCACACCCCCCAATCCCTCCACCTATTCTCCAGACAGAACAAGCCCTGTTCCCATAGCTGCTTCTCTCCTACCCCCACTTCTCCAACCAGCACAGCATTAGTTTCGTTTGCTGGACTCATCCAACAGCTTATCTGTAGGAGGTCAGGCTGTCTCCTTGTTCCTACAGGAGACAGACCACCTCACTTGGAGCCAGGCTATCATCTCAGCCCCGAGGAGAGCAGTGCCACACAGTGCTCAGAGCATATTGCTGTCAGCTGAAAAGGTCACAGCAAGACCTTGATGGCAAGGCCAAGAAATTCTTGTCTCCATCAAAAGATTGGCCACAGCTAAGCTTTCACAATTGCACACTTCAGATTAAAAATGCAAAATAACCAGAACAAAAGCCCGACATGGTAGCAAACCAAAAGCCTTTATCTGACTAGCTTGTGAGTTCCCACTCTGATCTGATAATCAGAATCTGTAACTGAGATAAGAATCCAAAGAACATTTGAGAGAAGCCTCTGGTCTCTGTTTCAGGCAGAAACACATAACATTTGCAGCACTTTTCCAGCTCACTGCCTGCAAGAGGACTCCAGCAGCTAAGCTGAGAAACACTTTCAGCCCTTAGATTTTCTCAGATAATCCTTAATCAAAGGATATATACTGTGATATCAAATGCAAATCAATTTATCATGCTAGGCCTTAAGGGAAGGGAGAGCTGATTCCTGTTTCTTCACCTTGCCTCCCTCTGTCAGAGTAACTAAAGGACTGAAATCAAGGTATGACTCCTTCCCCATGACCAACCACTCTGTTACTCTGCACACGATGTAGGTGCCGCTGTTTCCACATCACAGTGGACATAAACTCATTGAGCTGTTGAGATACTTGGAGGAGAGCATCTCCTTATACTTAACTTACTATAACTTGGTGCATAGCAGGGATGACAGTTCTTTGGTTCCTGGTGCAGGTGACCGGAGGAGTCTGGACTTTCAGCCGCATCTGTTGTGATATCTTCGTCACCATGGATGTAATGATGTGCACAGCCAGCATTTTAAACCTCTGTGCTATCAGCATCGACAGGTGAGAGCCAGCAGCATCCAGGGAGGTAGTCTGGTGATGGGGGTCAACCCTGTACCCCAGTGTGGCAGGGACAAGGAGGTTTGTGTAGGCACCATCGGTGTCTTCAGGAACACAAACCTCCCTGCAAGCCTGTCACTACTGCTATTGATATGGCTCTGCCCATCCTGTTCAGTAGGGCCTGTTGTGACAAGACAAGGGGTGATGGTTTCAAAATAGAGGGAGGGAGATTTAGATTGGATATTAGAAAAAAGTTCTTTACTGTGAGAGTTGTGGAGCACTGGAACAGGTTGCCCAGAAAGGTGGTGGATGCCCCATCCCTGGAGACGTTCAAGGCCAGGTTGGATGAGGCCCTGAGCAAGCTGATCTAGTTGGGGGTGTCCCTGCCTCCTGCAGGGGGGTTGGACTAGATGACCTCTGGGAGTCCCTTCCAACCCTAATCATTCTATGATTCTATGATTCTATGTGCTGAAAGATGCCTGCACTTAAGGGCAGAGAGGCACAAGCAATAAAACATCACCAGGAGGCAAGTAGTCAACCCCACACACATGCTTTTTGAAGGCAGGAGCCATAATTGGTTGTCTAATTCCCACTGAGTCTCCAAGAGGGTTTCTCCTTCTGGGGACCTCACTCATGAGGTTTTAATAACCAAAGTCCCACCATACACATAGGGAGGGGTGGTTATTGTTGCTGCATAATCTTCAGCCTTGTCCTGATTTTTCTGCACCTTAAAACTGGGCATATTCTACTCAAGGCTGAGGCTGGGAGACAAGACCTTGGGATCCATGGTGCTGGTAGAACCAAGGGGGAGGTAAAGCAAGGGGATCCTAAAGACAAGACTTCAGTGCCTACCAAATCCAGCCCTTCTGAGCTGCATCTCTGGGGGCACGCTGTCACCTGAAGGCCCTGGAAACCCACCTGTGGGCAATCCTGACACCAGAGTGGGCAGCTGAGGCACAGACAGTCACAGACACTGGTTGCTCCAGACACTGCTCTCGCCCACAAGGTCACATGTAGCCTTGGGGCTGGAGGGATTGGGGTTTCTAGATCTGAACCTTGTAGCTTCACAGTGCCAGCAGTTCTGCAGTGTTTCTCTGCAGTGCTGCCAACTAACTCTGATTTCCTCTGTTCCTCCCCACAACACCCTGCTTACCATTTCTGCAAACTGCTGGTCCCATCATCTGATCTTCTCTCCTTTCCTCTTCCATTTCTTCACCACACTCACCACCATGTTCCCAATGTGGCTTCCATTTCTCCTTCTGAAACCCGGTCCTTTTCCTCCCCCCCATTCTTACCCCTCCTCCTTCTGGAGCTGGTTTGGTCCACAGATACACTGCAGTGGTGAAACCAGTTCAGTACCAGTACAGCACTGGGCAGAGCTCCTGCAGGAGGGTGTCTCTCATGATCGTGGTAGTCTGGATGCTGGCGTTTGCAGTGTCATGCCCTCTCCTCTTTGGCTTCAATACTACAGGTAGGTCATGCCCTGAGCAATAGCACACAGGGAGGGGTTGGAAGTGGAGCTGCCCTGTGGATGGCCAGGTCATTTCATGCAGGACTTGCAGACTTTCCAAGTTACAGATAATTTTAAAGAACTGGAAAACACACTGTAAAGGGTGAGAAAAATTGCCAGTGCTGGAGAACAGATGTGCTCTTGGCTATAATTTGCCATTTGCTAAGGCAGACACTGCCCATTGCACAGAGGACAGACCTGCTTGCTTTACAGCCAAAAAAACCTGCTTTACTGCTTTTCAACAAAGGGTCCAGGTCTAGAAATCCCTGCCAAAGAATCACTCTGCAGATCTCCAGGTGTGCTGCAGCCCTTCCAGCACACACATCAGACTTCCTGCATCTTGCTGATATCCACAGGTCCAGACACACAATTTTAAATCTCAAGCAAGACAACAGCAGGGCTTACCTGCATTTTGTTGCTGCTTGTGAGAAACCCCCTTCCCACCCAACTGGATGCCAGCTCCCTCACCCAATCCCTGGAGGAGAGCAAACAACTTAGCCTCCTCCTTGAAAGCAGGCTGGTCGTTCTCCTTCCCCTCACCTAGGGCAGCCCATTCTCCCCAGGGGCAGGAGGGCTTTCCACCCCATGAACCACCGGCAAGGGTCCTTTGCTCTCCACCCATCCTCTGTGCAGTGCTTGAATGGGGCAGTGGGAGGGAAGTCCTGCCTTCCCCCACTGCCTGGTCAAGACAGATGGAGGTGAAGGCACACCTCTGCATTGAGACAGCTCAGAGGCTGTCAGGCATAGAGAAAGGGTGAAAGGAGAAAGGATCCTCTGAGAAAGGGTGGGAATAGATGCAAGAGTGGAGGTCAGAGCTCTTGGCCGGAAAAGTGGCCAGATCAATGTCGGATCACATGAGATGACCTAGGCAGAGTCCATTTCAAACATCAGTTAGGTGAGCTGGTGGGTCATAGTATAATTTGCAAAAAAAAAACCCACCCCACCAGAGATAGGAGATAGCTGCACTCCTTAAACTGCCTTTGTCCCCAGGACACCTTTTGACTTGCTTTGCCAACTCCCCAGAGCCTCCTTGTACAAAACTGAAGCAGCTCAGCCACCCCTCTCTCTCTCTCTCTCTCTCTTCTCCTCCCCAGGAGATCCCAGTGTCTGTTCCATATCCAACCCTATTTTCATCATCTACTCCTCTTTGGTGTCCTTCTACCTCCCCTTCATGGTGACCCTGCTGCTCTATGTCCGGATCTACCTCGTGCTAAGACAAAGGCAAAAGAAGCGAACCCTCACCCGGCAGGGCAGCCACAGCGCCAGCACCAAACCGTGCTACACACACAAAGTAAGACCCACATGAATGCAGCAGGAGCCATCAGAAAGGACAGGGCATGCATCATCTCTTCTCCTCAAAGGGTCAAAGCTCAGAAAGAGTAAAGAAGGGACATGGCATGGTTTCATCCCATCCCTGATATTTGGGATGCGGAAGCTCCGGTTAAATCCTTTTCATCCCTCTAGAAAGAGGGCACTTATTCCCTCTGTGTCTCTGCTCTCTAGAACCAGGCAACTAGAAGAGAGTCTGGCTAATTTCTTCATCTATTGATTTTAATGTCTTAGTTTATTGATTTTTGCTCCATGAAGCTTCATTCTCAGAGCTTCACGGGCTTTAACCTAAATTATTTATTAAAAAACACCAAAACAACCATCTCTTTATCTGACAGACTTAAAGAGGTCAAAACACTCATGGTGCATGGAGCATTTGTTCCACTGACCTTTCAAGATGAAATATCTGCAACCATGGGAACCAGGACAATGCTGTCAAAGAGATCACCTGGTCACGCATATCCACTTGTTTTCCCCATTTTCTCACAGCGAGGCTACATTTAAAAGGGGTGGGAATGTTGAGGGGAGCAGGGCCAACACAAAAATACAAGTGAAAGGTTAGCAGAGCAGGTGTTTCAGCTCTTGTTCTCGTGCTCCTCCTTGGTGGGATGGAGGTAGAGACTTGTCTAGTGCTGGTTCACACCCCCCCGTAAACCAAGGTCAGTCCAGAGTATATGGTGAGAACCTCATAAACAAGTGGGGCTAAAGATGACTCCCTCAACTCTCCCTGTCATCCTTTGACCTAATGAACCATTTGGATGGTTCCCAGCCCCTCTGTAGCATCCTCTTTTGCAGGAACACACGGAGAGAAAAGCTTTGCCAAACAGATGCCAAGGCACCTTTGCCCCCTGTCTCCCACTCAAATGCCCAGGCCAGGAGATGTCTACCAGAAGGAAGTTGCTGACTGTCTTCAGCCTGCAACGGTACCGCAGCTTCTGCCATGAGGCATCCCTCACCACGACACCGGGAACTACACAGCACAGCAGGCTGGAAGAGAGGAGAAAGAGTACGAAGCCAGGACTGGAGGTACGGAGGCTCAGCGATGGCAAAACCATCAGCTCGCTGAAGCTGGCGCACCAGCAGCCCCGGCTGATCCAGCTGCGGGAGAGGAAGGCTACACAGATGCTGGCTATTGTCCTGGGTGAGTGAGAGCCAGTCTGTCCTGTGGGGGGCAAGGGGTCATGGTCTGGGACTGGCATGAGCAAGGCATCTCCTCATACAGTACTGAGGCCAGGCTGGGCCTTCAGCTGTCCCTGCTCTGCAACCTCAGGAGAGACAATGGTGGGATATTTTGGGATGCAAGGTCATGCTCCTAAATGATGAGAGCAAACTATGTTAGTGTTTTACTTGCTACATTTTGTTACCCTTTTGTTGTAGATTAGTGGCCAGCAAGCCCTGCTAGAGGGACCAACAGCCACCACCTTCACTTTCCCTTTTCCTTGTTTACTACTATGATTATTATTGCAAAGCTGGAACAATCCCAAGTTTCCATACATGTGGCAGCTCCTAGCTGCCACAAGCTTCCTACTTGTAGGAGGGGAAACTGAGGCGAGGAGTAGTGGAGGAACCAGCTCATAGAGCTGGATAGAGAAGCCGGGAGATTGGTGTCCCAACCATCTGCCACTGTCACCAGCCACACTGCATCCCCTGTAACTCGGCCATAGCAGGGAAATAATGCAGCCCTCGTTGTGACCAATGAAAGCAGCTAACTGGGGAGTCTTTCCCTCTGAGTTGTGGCCACTTGCTTTTGCCTGTCACCAGGCTGCTTCTGGAACCCCATCCATCCATTCATGTAACTGGTCCCAAGGAGCCTGAGCTCTCACCAGGTCCCTCTGTTTCAGGAATAAACGTCACACTCAGCATTTACCAAGTGCAGTCACATGCATGGAAATAGTGAGAGGATGGAGGGAGAGGGCATGAGAGCAGCCTCCTTTCCAAGTAATGGCTTCTCCAAAGTCATGGATTGTTTTCTCTCCTCTCTAAACCCAGGGGCATTCATTGTCTGCTGGCTGCCCTTCTTCTTGATTCACATCCTCAACGCCCACTGCCCCTCCTGCCACGTGCCCCCAGGGCTTTACAGTGCCAGCACCTGGCTGGGCTACGTGAACAGCGCCCTCAACCCCATCATCTACACCACCTTCAACACCGACTTCCGCAAAGCCTTCCTCAAGATCCTCTGCTGCTGACTGTGGGGCCAGCGCCAGACTGAGTGGGCTGCAGCTCCTGTGCTGGGGATGTGGTGTGGGACCCTGCCCTCCCTCTGGTTTACATGCTGTGGGGAGTGATACGTTCCCCTTGGCTGTGGGTGGTGACACGATGTGGTCATTGCCAACAGCCCAGCAACCCCCTGCACCAGAGTGAAGAGCGGGAGCACACCCCACCTGCACGGCTGGCTTCCCACACCAAGCCTCAGCGCTCTTGCTGAAGAGAGTACAAGTGCTTCCCGCTTCTGGTGAGGGAGGGGAAGAAGACACAGAGGCAAAGCCGTGAGTCCATCAGCATTGGGCACAGTGGTGCTGAGAGGCAGACCCGGGTGTGCAGCAGAAGATTAGCCATTGTGGTGTGATGCTCCTGGGAGCTGCCAGGCTCACAGAGCACACCAGACCCAAGTGGGCAGCATCTCTCACCTCCCTCACCCGTGTGCTGGGAACACATTTGCCCTCCCACCACTGGAGCCTGCAGAAGGTGCCCAGCTCAGGGGTGATTCTCCTCATGAGAGGGCAGAGCATGACCTCATTGATAAGGATCCTGATCCCTTCAGTCAGGAGCCAGAGCAAAAATTTGGCGAGGATGCTTAGAAATGGAGCACTGATGGAGAAATGACAACATCCCTGTCCCCTCTATCAAAAGCCTCACACATAAACTGGGTCAGTTCCAGTGCTTGAGAAAATTGCCCCGGTTGCAAATGAAACCTTCTCCTGGCTGCCAGCTTGCATTTTCTTGCTCCTTGCAAGGGGGAGAGGTGGCTACTGTCCCTCTGGTCAGTCAGATCACATGAGAAAAGCAACACTATCACAGTGTCCCCTCTCTTCCCAACCCAAGGACCAGCAATGGATTGACTGCTACTTAACTACCACAGCCACAACGTGGTCACACTACACAAGGGCCACGATGTAAAAAATGGGGCCAAGGATGACTCCAGTCATGCCTGCAATAGATTTAAGCCTGTTTTCTCCAGCTAGGACAGGTTGCACGCAGCCTGTCTCAAAACTTGCTCATGGTTTCTTTGGAAGCAGCCTCCATTTGTGCTCTTCTCCTCATCAGAAGCACTGCTAGATTAAGGGTTTGTCCCATCTGACAGCCCCAATAACTCCTGTAACAGCCCGTGCCTGGGGGAAGAGCTGTTTCAGGAACACCCCACCCTGCAAGGAAGGACGTGTGCCTGGTTGGGGCTCCCCTTGCCGACAGGCCTGTCAGCACACAGGGCATCCACACATCCCAGCTTTCCAGGCCAAATGCGGCCCTGCCGTGGCCTCCTTCCCCAGCAGTAGGGGAAGCCATCTCTAGTAATTCCTGGAGAAAACTCCAGATAATCCCTGCCAAACCACTTAAACTGGTCTCATGTCACAACGCTCTGATGCCCTTCTTGTATAGACAAACCTGACCTGGGATGGCCTCTTATTTCCCCCTTGCTGTACCAGATCGGAGGCTCCAGCTCTCACTCCCGAGACAAGGCTTAGCCATGCTGCTCGCTGCGCTCATTTGACAGCTTTGGGCGTAACCATGTGTGCTGTCTCTGCCTGTGCCCATGCCACAGCTCCTCTCGTTCCTAATATAAAGCCAAACCCCTTGTCCTTTGTTTCTGGAGCACATAGAGCGCTCTGGCTTCTCCTTGTTTGTCCGGGCTTTGGGAGGAGATGCTTGCGGAGAGCGTGTGTTGTTTGCCTGGGGAGGTGCCCTGCATACGGCATTGTAACTGCATTAATCCAATAAAGCACAGATGTAATGGGAAGTTTGATACCTTTGTGGTGGGTGTAGCCGTTCCATACAGCCTTTTCTCACCTGTAGCCCTCCTAACACTTTCCTTTTCCAAAAGGATCATCTATCCAGACACCTGCAAGAGGTCTTTACTATTACTTGCATTTTTACGTGCAACAGGGAAGGAAATCAAAGGCTGCTGTTAAGCACTTCCAGCAGATGATTTCTGAAAGTATGGTCACCTGGTTTCATCCACCCCAGGCAGTCACGCTTCAGTGTTATTCCACCTGCTCACGGGTGACGGACTCACTCTGCACTACGCACTCAGCACACAGGGTATTTGGGGCATCAGATGAGTGAATCAACCTGTGGATACCTCAAGTGATTCTCATCAAGATGCTTCATTACACGGATCACCAGAGCCCAGCTTCAGCTGCTTTATATACGCAGTTGCTGGAAGGTGCAAACAAGGAGAAAGACCTGGCCTAGCGCTTCTCGGGTGCCATGTTCAGCTCAGTCATACTTGATTTTGAGCCAGTTCTTTAAGCAATGATCCCCAAGGCAACTGAGGTGAGGAGCATGAGGTGTGGCAGAAGATCCAGCCTTGTTCTGGTACCCACACAGCTATGAGGGATGGGTAAAATTCTAGATCTAAAAATATGGTCCTTTATTTAATTAGCAAGATTGGAACGGTCAGATCACAGAACTGACAGCACCCTCTTGATTTATAACCTGTTGTCCACAAAAAAATCTCCAAACAACCCACCACAAACCCCACCCACAATTACAAAAACTCAACTCCAAAAGAAAACAATCTCTCACTCCCCCTCCCCCAAGTCCTGCTTGAGCTCCATGCCCAGTTTTATTGTGGCAGTAAGAACACGGGTGTCCTCATAGGAAAGGCCAGAAGCAGTCAAAGGTCCAACCAGCTGTTGACCCCCTCTCCCTCCTCAGCAAGCCAGAGGAGCCCCCCCAGGGCCTCCACTCACTACTTGCAGTAGAATAATCCACACTCCCTCCTTTTTTAACACCTCCTCCTAACCTTTGTTTTTTACAATGTCTTTATCTTTGCTGGATTTTTTTAGCCCCTGGTTCCACGACTGGCTGAAGAGGAGAGCTGAGTTATGACTCTGTGCTTTGGTGAAGAAGCACAGGCGTCGTACAGGGTTTCATTTACATGCTGATATTCACATCAGAAGAGCCTTTGGAGAGTGCAGAAACCTCCTCTACTGCAGAGGGAACGAGGGAGCTCAGAGACCGCCACAGGCTGTAAATAATTCCCCCGTGTCAGGAGACCCGCTCTGACAGTGCGTCTGGGCAGTCGTGCAGGTCCAGAGAGGTGTCCTGCAGTCTGTGCTCACCTTCACTCTTCTCCATCAGCCAGCAGGGACCTAAGGTCCCCTGTGCTGATGCCATTTAGAAACCACTCAGCAGACAAAATAGCAGGAAGCATCTCCATCATAGCTGAGGAGGGTTAAGACCCTCTGGAGATGTAGAGCTGGCAAAACTCACTGTAAGCAGCAGCCCCCCCCCTCCACGAGGTAGAAGGCAGCCATCCAAGTACTGCCTGTCTAGACACAATTACAGCACGCCTGAGAAATGGACTGAAAACCACCGATTATCCCCTGCCTCTGCCGTCCCTCCAGGCAGACACGAGTCCCAGCTGCGGGAGACCAGACTGAATGAGCCGCGGGGCCTGCGCGGGCCTGTGGCTGGCTCACCGTGAGTTATGCTCGCTCAGGTTAGCAGGCACACGCAGCTCTCTCGTCCCACCACACACCAGCCACAGAGAGCCTGATCTCCTCCACACGTACCTGGGGGTCACACTTACCTGGGGGTACATCGGCGGGAGGTGTGTTGCATATTGCGTCCATCAAGTTTGCTGCTCCCACCTGTGATGCTGCTCTTTGGGGGGGTCTTAAACAGCACAACCCACCTAGGGGTACTCATGAATCTCCCAGTGCCCTTCCTTGGAGAGATGCAGGGGACCCTGATGATGGCTGTGGCTGTGGGGCATTTTTGGGGGGCATAAAAATCATAAATAAAACCAATTCTAAATCTGTGGTTCAGAATAAAAGGTTTTTCTGGATAAGTGGAAAAAGGCTGACTCTGGGCTGGAAAAGACAGTCAGGCAAGCAGCAACATACTCTCCATGGCACCTTTCAATCTGCAACAACTCCTCAGGCTCCTCTGCAGTAGCCATGATGGTAGAAGGCATTTATGGTAGGTATGGATGGCCTGAAAACCAGGCAAGACAAGACAACCTACCCTGACCCACCCTCACTCACTCCTACGAGCATGGAACAGAGAAGCAAGCAGAGAGCACCTCCATAGCTTGCTGCCACCCCTTCGCAGACATTTCTACTTAGGCTGCTATAGGGTGGTTATTGTTACCTAACTCTGTGGCTTAAATGAGTGCAGGTGCAAGAGGAGGTGTCCATCAGAGCCCCAGGTATGCCCCATCGCTCTCAGCTGTGTTTTCATAAGGCCACAATTTAAACTTCAGGTCTAGCAGCAAAAACCACCGGTTACCCAAGTTACAGAACCCCTAAATGGTACCAGGCACCAAACTGAAGCCATCCAGAGCTAAAATCAGCAGTTCCTGTGTTGGGTTTTACATTGTAAAAGGTAAACTGAGAAGAAACCATGAAACACTCTCTCCCATCGGAGGCGGCAGCAGGCATGACAGCAACAGGCCACACAGGAGTCTAAGCAGGAGAGCACAAAGGGTCATGGGGCAGAAGGGAAAAAAATCTTCCACAAGGAAAAGCTGCCTGCTGGGAAGACAAGGAAATGATGGAGGAGGTAGGTTTCACCTGCCAGCATGGCCCACTGCTCTGCCAGTGGCACTGCTCAGCTAACATGCTCCAGTGCAACCTGCAGCAGCTGCTGGAGGTGCTGTCTTAACAATCCCAGCTGCAGCCAGACAGTAAAACCCACATTTGCTACAGCAAATTTGCTACTCTCACCCCCAGGTAAACCTCCCTCCACTCCTCAGTGGGTGAGCAGCCCAGCTACTCAGCTGAGTGGGACCTCCCTGTGGGACTTATAACATGTTAGGTTAGAAGGGACTTTTAAAGGTCATCTAGTCCAACCCCTTGCAGTAAGCAGGGACACCTTTAACCAGATCAGGTTGCTCAGAGCCCCATCAAGCCTGACCAATATCTCCAGGGACAGGGCCTCCACCAACTCTCTGGGAAGCCTGTTCCAGTGATCTGCTACCTTCATATTGAAGAACTTTTTCCTAGTATCCAGATCTAAATCTCCCCTTTTCTAGTTTAAAACCATCACCCTTACTCACATGAGCAGTTCTCCCCAGCTTTCTTATAGGCACCTATTAGGTACTGGAAGGCTCTTATAAGGTTCCTCCCCCCAGAACTGCATGAGCAGCTCTGCCATGGCAGGGGAATATACTCGAACTCTAGCATCTTTCAGCCTCTCTGAGGGGGATCAGAGTGACCTGGGGACCTGCTCCCCCAGGCTGGTCCTCTCTCAACAGTTGGGGTCAGCACAACCTCCTCAGGCTAGCAGCTCCTCTGGAAGGGGCAGCCTTGCACAAGACGGAGCTCTGGTTACACTTATTGCAAAGCAAAGTCCTGCCTCAGTCACTGTTACTGACCTGATGGGTTTTGAAGAACCTCTAATCCATGCCAGCTTTTCAAGGAAGGATCAACAGGGTGCAGGCTGCTGAGATGGTGACCTTCAGAAAACTACAGGTAGGAACTGTGGACACCCAGAGAAGGCTGGTACCAATCTGATTAATTTCAGCCAAGTGTATGATGGTTTGCTCACAAAGTGATGACTGGCTCTGGCAGCCTTCAACCTGTGAACACTCTTGGCTGTGAGGTGTCTCATCTTGCAGAGAGAATGGCCACATCCAATCTTTCTCCTTCCAGTGTGAATACCCCAAATCTGAATTAGCCTTTGAGTGAACTGCTGAAGTGAACTCATCTAGTGATAACGATGCATTAACTTAGTTGTCATCTCCTGGTGGTATCTTACCACCTGACTTGCTGCCTCATGAGCAAAGGAAGGCTCACAAGGGTGCAGGCAATTCAATGTGTGAGGGATTTGAAGCAGTACTTCTTCAAGGTCAGCATCAGCCGCTACATACACCTTGATGGATGATTTTGAATGGGAGATTAGATTTATCTCAGACCAATCCTGCCTTTTGATCTCAAATGCCACTGATCCAGCTGTGCTCTGTTACTTTCCAAACAGCTGATCTCAAATCAAGACAGAGTGGTCTTGTTCTGCTTTCCTGGCATCACTCTTGCCACCCTTCCTTGGTTTCACACCGCCTCAAGTGTCACAGGAACAGGAGCCCATCAGCCCTGATACCAACCACACCTTTCTCCAACATGGATACTCTTTCTCCCAAGCCCAGGTGAGGAATTATCCTGAGCCCTCTTTGTGATTCTGTCCACACATCAGTGAAGCTCCCCCAGTCAGACACCAGTCTCATCTCACTCCTGAATGCCTCTGGAAATGTGAGTCAAAGAACAAGAAACCCCCAGAGCCAAAGAAGGAAACGAACATAATTAAAAATTAATTTCAGTATAATGATGTAAGCATCTCAGCAAGGTGAGCACCAGGCTGCTGCATGCTGGGCCATGTGGGGAAGACCTTCCTGGTTCCCTGCTCTGGGGCCTTCTGTCAGTTTTACCCCGCAGCTGTGAGCATGGTGAGGCCAACAGCACAAATAAAGGCTACTTTTCCTGGGGCAGAAGCACACTTGTTATGGGACCTTACATCTCCCTCTGCCACCGTGTGCCATGGCAGAGGGGCTGTGGTGCAGGTAGACCACTCGCCTCGCTGTGCCTCAGCTGAAGGGCAGTACTGTTTCTGTCCCTCCATGAGGGATAAACAGAGGGACACGGGTGGACCGTGAACCCTGGAGGACTCCCTTGGATATTTGTGACAGCACTGGCTGTGGGGAGCAGGAGAGGCAGTTAGCAGGGTGAGTCCAGCACTTGGTCCCCCCTTAGCCTCAGGTGGCTCAGGTTCTGCTTTGTGAGCAGGAGAGGAGCAGCCATTGCTGCTTCTTCCTCAAGACATGCGTGAAGCGAGGGATGTAAAAAGGCACATGCCTGTGTCTTCTGCAGCTCAGCGTTGGCAGTGCTACATGTGGACATACTGCACAGCTCCCTTCTTTGCTGGCCTTGCCAAAGCCTGATCATCCTGTTTGCCTATGCTCCTTCCTCCCAGATGCTCCATCTCCTGCACCCTTCCTTGAAGATGCCACATCCCTTTGAAGGCTTCGGCTGCCTGCCAGTCTCTCATGTTCCTTCCCATCCCAGTTCACTCAGTTTCATCTGAGGAAAGCATCTGGCTTTCCAGGGAGTTGGTTTCCTCAGCTGTTTTGCAGCACATAGTGGCATTAAATTTGACATTACATTGTGGGCGGTTCCACTCCGGTCTGGGGAGGGCAGTATAAAAAACTCAGGACAGATTTGTAGCATCTGCTGACTTCCTGAAAAATGTTGTCTGCATCAATTCAATACCTCAAAAAGCAAACCAGCTGCTCTCCTGTGGAGCAGGGAGCAACAAGCCACCTCCATGTCGTGCTTTGCAATGCAAGCCCAATACCTCAGCAAGGCAGTCAACTCAGGAGCACGAGGTAGCACACACGCAGCACTGGGATGGGTCCAGGACTGAGGACCTTGAAACCACTCCTCTTTTGTGGAAATCCATACTGGGCCATTACATCTAAGGGTCGTAGGGTTTGGATCTTTTATTGACCAACTGCAAATCAACCTGCTCTGTGAGTACAGACAGGTAAGATACACCTTTTCTGGTAGAGGCACAGGCAGGAACCACAGCCACTGCCTTTCCCCACGCACTGGCCATCCCCTTGACCAGAAAATGCTTTACCCAGTAGCAGGGGGATAGGGAAGGTGGTAAACTGGCTAATCCCAAGCTGTCTGGCACATCCAGATGCTTCTAGCTATTTCTTTACATATGTCTCTGTCCCATCTACTTAGCCTCTTCAGGTAACCCCTTAACCAGAAAACACCTTCTCATGCAAACCTGTTTCCCAAGGAGCTCTGCAAGGCCCTCAGACACACAAAGAGCGTCAAACAGAGCAGCCTTTCTCTGAAGTTTGTTAAATGATGCAAGGCCAGAGGCTGGAGAAGGTACATCAGAAGTGTGACAGAGCATCCCACTGTGTTGCACCTTCACCTGACCAGTCTAATTAAATCGTACAGACGACAGATGTGCAAGTAACCAGTCAGTCCATCATCACCTCGCTGTGAGGCAGGGAAGGTATTGCCTTTCCCAGCCAAAGTGCCACTTGGAAGGAGACTGTGCACTCTGACAGGCACCACTCTGTCACACTGTCAACAGAGAAGCCTGTATTTTGCTGCAGGAAGAGGATGTTAACCACTTTAGTGCCAGCACCAACTTTGCCAATCTAGATCCAAGTCCCCCAAGGGACTTCACTTCATTCTCTTTTTGTTCTGTCGTGCCTACAGAATGTGCTTAAGGCAGGATGGCAACATGTGCTCAAATATCCTTAGTAGTCTGAAGAAGTGAGTGCTGCATTAGCAGGAAGGAGATGCAGGGAATGATGTACTCATCCTAGAGTACTACAAACAAGACCATTAAATGGGTGTGCACCATCATCTGTTTGGTGTATGCCCTCTGGATCACAGAGGGAACCTCACTGAAATTACTGAGAGGAAGTTTTGAACATTTTATTGGGGACCTTTTTCCTGCCAGTTCAGGTTATGAATCAAAAATCAGCAGGACTTGGGAAGAAAACAACAGCTACCCAATGCCTGAAAGCACCTCTGAAACATACCTGGAACCGGTTTTTCTATGCATAAAACCTCCATGAGCTGCAAGCCCTCTGGACCTAAGAGATGTAGAAATAAATTGAATGCTGTGCTGGAACATTCCAGTCTCAGGCAGCACCTGCACTTCTGTAGGGGCACAGGAGGACAGCCCTGGAAACTCAGGCAAGGACTTGAAGTCTGCTGAACACCCTGTCCTCCCAGTTTAGAGGACGGATGGGACAGGGGGAATATGTGGGCAAAGAAATTTCATACCTGAATGGAGAAAACATTTTTTGTGATAAACTTTTTTTTTCCCTTAACACATTTTAAAACATACCTTTGAAACTGTTGAAGAGTTGTCAATATTAAAATAGCTCTGAAAGGAGGAAGTCACTGAGCAGAATACCGATGAAGTGGACAGGAAGGCAACAGGACTTAGCATTAAACATGTGGCCCTGCCAGTGATTCCCATCAGAAATAGAAGCACACAAAAGATTTTTCTTGATCAGGGGGAAGGTTACCCTCACTAAGGGAAAGATGTTGAAGGGTATAGTGTTTTTGTAACACACCATCGCTTGTATTCTGCTCCATACTTTGGCCACTCGGTGATCAATAGCAGGCAGGATGCTTTTGCAGTCTTCTGTGTAAAGATAATCTAGCACAGAAGTTTGTTCCACTCCTTATTCACTTCAATTTTCACTTCCCCATGAACAGTTTCGTTTCCTTCATGTACTTTTCTTCCCCCTATCGGGACAAGAATTCTGCTCCTGAAAGAAATTAGATCTCTGCTGGGAAATAAAAACTTTTTAAAGCAAGCATGAAAAATGTTGCTTAAGTTTTACAATGTGAATGAGGAAGACTGACAGAGTGAAAACTCGTGTAAATACAGCACACTGAGGTCGTTTCAGGGACAGTGCTGTCCATTACAGTGTTTGCTAGATGGTGAGCAGATGGAGCTGTTCAAACTTCATGCACTTCTCATTGAGTTAGTTAGTCACTATCCCCTCCCACAAGGTTCCACACTGACTCTTGCAGCAAGTACTGCAAGGTCCCAACAGTACCATCACATACTGTATTCCTCTTCAAACATAGAATCATAGAATCATAGAATGATTAGAGTTGGAAGGGACTCCCAGAGGTCATCTAGTCCAAGCCCCCTGCAAGAAGCAGGGACACCCCCAACTAGATCAGGTTGCTCAGGGCCTCATCCAACCTGGCCTTGAACGTCTCCAGGGATGGGGCATCCACCACCTCCCTGGGCAACCTGTTCCAGTGCTCCACCACTCTCACAGGAAAGAACTTTATTCTAATATCCAATCTTAATCTCCCTCCCTCTATTTTAAAACCATTACCCCTTGTCCTGTCACAACAGGCCCTACTGAACAGCCTCTCCCCATCTTTCTTGTAGGCCCCCTTGAGGTACTGGAAGACCACTAGAAGGTCTCCCCAGAGCCTCCTCTTCTCCAGGCTGAACAGCCCCAACTCTCTCAGCCTGTCCTCCTAGGAAAGGTGCTCCAGCCCTCTTATCATCTTCATGGCACTCCTCAAACCCTCTCCAACTGGTCCATGTCCTTTGATTAGAATTCCCTGCTCTTTAAGACAGGGCAGGGAATTGTACCTCACGCTGCACATCCAGGGCACCAGCTCCAAGCTTCCCAGCACTAGTGCTGCACTGGCACTAACAATCAGGAGGTACTGCTTAGCGTGGGGTAAATACTCCTGTATTTATGTAGCTTCTGCGACTGGAGTTTAGAGACAACAGTAAAGCAGCCTTCACACAAATTATTTAGGATCCTGTGGAACAGAAACACAATTAGTACAATGTGATGGCTAAGGATGGAATGGTAGAAAGGACCATGACATTGTGGAGCTGTCAAAGGAGACAGAGATGCTGCCCTGGTTTCGGCTGGGGTAGAGTTTCTGTTCTTCCTAGCAGTGTGTGCAGCGCTGTGCTCTGGACTCAGGATGAGAATGATCTGGATGACACACTGATGTTCTGGTTGTTGCTGGGCAATGCTTACACCAAGTCAGGGACTTACCAGCTTCTCACACTGCCCTGCCAGCAAGGACGCTGGGGGTACACTATAAGCTGTGAGGGGCCACAGCCAGGACAAGCGACCCAGACTGGACCACAGCTTGGGAACAAGCTGGGTATCAGTGGTCTGTGGGTAGCACACAACTGTTGTGCATCACCTGCTTTGTATATTCATGGAGATAATTCTCTTCCCTTTTTGTCCTAACAAACTGTCTTCATCTCAATCAAAAAATCTAATATTTTTATATTGGGGGCTTTGGGATGTTTATTGTTGTTTTAGGGGGTTTTTGTTACCAGACTCTCTGCCCCCTCCAACTTCAGGGGGGGGGGGCAGGAAGTGAAGTGAGATGATGGCTGTGTGGTTGTTTGAGCTGCTTGCCAGGTCAAACCAGCACACACACAGGCAATGTTGCCAGGGAAGCTAAAATCTTCTCACACTCTACAGTAAAGTCATTCTGACATATTAAAATCTAAAACATAGAAGAAATGGCAAAGAGCAGCAAACTGTAGATTAATCCTTCATTAAGGACAGCAACTTTCTTTGTACTATTTTTCTTAAGCTTAATTCAGGTAAGTAAGAGTTCTTACAGAGAGAGGAACAGGCACAGATATCTCTAACAACTCCAGGTCTACTATGACACTACTTTGAAGCAAATTACTTGAAGTCCCTGGTCTGTGCCAGGACCCTACTCCTAGTGGAGTCACTCTCCTCCATCAGGCTACTACATTGTTTCCAGGAAACATTTCTTGAGCACTGCACTCAAACTCTCTGGTACAGCACTTCTGTCATACAATGAAGAGCCAAAGTAGTTCATAATAAAACTGGATTTTATTGTTGCTTTGTAACATAAAAGGAATAAATGCAGTACTCCAAAGTAAGGGCATAAAAAAAAAAAAAAACTGTGTAAGAGGAATGTGACTTAACTAATATTTTAAAACCAGGAGCCACAAGAATGTTTCTAAATGCCTTTTCCTATATCTCTTCCTCATCTCCATCTCACATTGACGTTTGTGTAGCCTACTTGAGCAGGTCTAGGACAGATGGAAAGACTGGTACATTCATTATCATCCACATGCTAGTGCAGGACTGAAATCTTACTCCATACAGGTGAAAGGGTACAGAGGCAAAAACACCCTCTGCAGCAAGACATGGATTAAATGCTTTCTCTTCTTTCTGGCTCCCATGGTCACTGAAGCAGGGGTTTCCAAGGCCAGGCCACAGCAGAGGACCTCCTCCTGTCGCAGAGGACATGCAGCACTGCAGGCAGCCTGAGAGAGGAGGAGACATCCAGTCCCTTGCACCACTGAGCACAGCAGCAGTTCCAGTCAGTTCTTCTCAGTGTGGCTGGGAATGGCCAATAGGAACAGAGTGAGGCAGGATCATTCATCGGGAAGCTTGATGGGCTGGGACATGATGGGACAGCCACACCACCAGGACTTTCTAGGAAAAAAATAATTACCTGTACTATCCACTGAGTATGGAATGAAAGTCCCACTCAGCTGCTGAGCCTCCAGGCAGCTGGATTAATTTGAAGTATATGCCCTGCTGCTTCTTCCACCACAAGTTCAATAATTCTGTCCTTCCACATGTAAAACCATCAGTAACTGACAACAAAGCTGTCCATGTTGGTCTTGTGAGCTTCCACACACCCCAATAATGTACCAAGACAATTAACTGAGACAGACATTTGAAGAAGACCTCCCTTCCCTGGAAGTGAGATCTTCTTCAAATGTCTCCCTCAGTTCCCTCCACGAAGGAAGGCATTTTACTAATAACAGGTCTGGCTGACCCTGCCTGCAGCTGACCATACACTGTCCCACCAGATAAGGATGTAGCCTGCAACTTTCTCTCTGACCTCACTGGCCTGGCTTCCCGTTTGTTGGCTCCTGAAGTGCCTGCCTGAAGACCAGCTTCTTCAGCTGATCCAGTTTATTGTCTCTTAAGGCATCTCGTATGGCACTGAAGAAACTGAAGTAGTGCTGGAAGTTGTGCATCATGAGCAGGACACCAGCCAACAGCTCGTTGGTCACAAGGAGGTGATGGACGTAGGCGCGAGTATGCCTCTGGCAACAGTAACAGGTGCATCCTTCCAGCAAAGGACTAAAATCATCTTCGTATCTGAGGAGAAGATGGATTACATCAAAGGTAAGACCACCCATTCAAGCAGTAAAGAGTACCCAGGTTTTGGTTTTCTTTTTTCAAAGTATCCAGATACTGCAGAATTGCTCTACAGTTGCCCAAACTGAGTCAGAAAGTGGAGACTCTTCACAGTTTAAATCAAATCAAGGATCTCAAGATGACCCAAGTCAGATGAGAAAGACCAAAATGATCCACAGACAACCTTTGTGAACCTACTGTCTTTCACATGGAATAGTTATGACCACAGTATGTCTGCTGAATAAATGACTGGAAAAATCATGACTGGAAATCAGCTTTAGGTCAGGCAAACTACAGCACTTTCAGCTGTACACTGTTGCCTGATAACAAGCTGGAAGGCTTGTTCAACACTCCCTGTTCAGTGTCCAGAAATACCATCATCAACATCTTCATGTTTATGAAGTCTCCCATCCAACTACTGGCCACATCCAATCAAAGAGAGGCCAAAAGCATCCTATAACAGCCCCAGGTACCCTCCCCACAAACTCACGTGCCTTTTGTCCTTCAGAAATATCTCAAATGGTGTAATTTCTTTGGAGATTTCATCCTGGTCATCTTCAGCACCACTTTTCTCCAGGTCCTGGGCCCCATTTTGTTTAAAAACTGTTTTAAATAAAAAGACAACAGCCCTTTATGAACAGACAGCAAGGACAGAGAAGGGCAGCAACCTTATAGGAGGTATTTCTTCTACTCCCTTGCCAGATGAAAGCTCCTGCCACAAGTTTCTATCTCTTTCCTATAGTAAGTAACTATTTTTTTTAATTGTCAAAGGTTAGTTAACACAAACACAATTTTAGACTATTAAAACACCAATGGACAAGTGAAAACTGATCTACTAAATGTAATGAAAAGTGAGAACTGAACAACAGTATAACTTTTTGCTGCTTTACAGAGCTGATTTCTCAATAAAAATGTCAGAAACCTTTCCAGTTCAAACTACATGCTGAACAGAATGTAACCACCTGAACAAAATGATTTTGTTGGGATTTTGTTTTAGTAGACAGGCAACCTATCTGCAATCAATGATTCTACTTTCCATGCTATCATCAGACTCAGAGACTTGAGATGCTTTTCTTCTTTTAAAAACAACCCAATTGGAATCAAAATAAGCTGATAGCACTAGTGAAGGAGTTGTAAGCTCCACAGCTGCATTTTCAGTAGTTAATCTTAAAAATAATTTAGAAAACCACCCCATCATTTTGTAGGTTTGCACTTTTAAGTTTGTTCTTACACAAGAGGTGTCTGGAAGCATCAGTATTACTGTCTGCACAATCCATACCTGCTGAGTGTTAAACAGACACAGAACAAAGATTATCCTTACTCAGAATCTTAAGATTTCAGAATAAGGTGAAACAAGGTAAAAAACAACAGAGAGAAGGGTTAAAAAAACAGCAGCAAGCACAAAGAAACAAGATGTTTTGTTCTATTCAGCTGGTTCTGAATTATCCAGGCATAAGAAGTCACTAGGCTCTACCCAGGAGGAAATTTTTTTTTCTGTATTAAAAACATTTAATAGTCTAAACCAAAATGCCTGCCTGAAATGCTTTTATAGACACTCCAATAGGTGATACACATGCTCCCATCTCACAGCATAACAAGGTAATGAGTTATGAACATTCTTTTTGCTTAGATATGAACTGATGAATGCAAAGACAAGGAGAAAACCTGCCCAAAGAAATGGGATCCTTAACTTTTGTCACCTAGAAAGAAGAAGGGACTTGAAAAATACATTATTAAAACAGACACATATTCACAGACACATACTTGAGATCAAGTATCTTAGATCTCCACTTAACAGCCCAGCCTTCACTGCCAACGGTAACAGAAAAACTGCTGATAGTGTTGAACAAAACCCCCTCTATGTAGTAAGTGTTTAAGAAATACTGAGCATATTTTGGCCAATCAAACTTTCAGATCCTAGGATGAGACCTCAAGTTCACCCCAACAGGTTTCACACCAGAACACCCCACCTTCAAGAGCAACACCTGACAGTGGAGCCCATATCCTCCAGCAGTTACTGCAGTTATTTCAGGAACAAAACCCTCAAATACCAATTCCTCCAAAGTATTAATTATGTTTGCCACAATCCTGGCTGACAGAGTAAACATCACAATGATCACCAAGAAGCCTACCTGCTGCTTTAGGATCCACATGGCAGTCATAACTGAAAGCCAAGGCACAGCCTCTCTCTGTCACTTGGAAGGGAAAAAAGCTCTCAAAAATGTCCACTCCCCGTTCAATGCACTCAAGCACCTCATCTGGTCTGCCTACACCATGGATGATTCTGCAAGACACACACAAGACATCAGATCTAGAATTTTCCAAGTAGAAGCATGCAGGTACTTGAAAGAAAAAACACATGCAGCACATGTAGCTTATCTGCATCTGCTAACCATGAAGGCAAGTGGGTACAACAGCCATCCCTCAGAACCCTGTGTGCTTCCACCCTACCCAGCACATGGCAGGGTTTTCTTTATGTGCCATTTGGAAGACAACAGTAATCCCTCATTTACTGAGGAAAAACCTCATCCTGTTCATTATGTCTAAAGTATTTTGGTTTCTTTCACACACACACACGAATACACTTGGATTTGAAATTCAGTAACATGTATGCTGTAGAACAGGTATTTTCCTTAGGCATGTTTGTGCTCTGAGGAACTACCAGTTTCCAGACACATGGACCCCTTTGCTTGGTAACTGTTTCGGAGGCAATCTAAAGAGACTTGATCAAGAGCAGCAGAGACAGCAGTAGATAGCTGGTCAAAGATACAAGTCCTTCAGGTGACAGACACATCATATCATATTTGGAGAACTGCCTGGAGGGTAACGTGCTAATGAGAAGTGTCACTGGAAAGAGAAGAGTTCCTTGCTTTGTTCTACCCCCCTCTTTACCTGCTCAAATGATTTAACCAAAAGTGTGGGCTGTAACATCTCCTGGGACACAGCATTAAGAGCCAGGAAGAGCCCAGCTGGATTGCCATCAATGGTAATAGAGATCGTGCTGTTAGCCAAATTTAGCTGGCAGCTTCCCTCAGGGTGGGTGAGGCAGGAGAGAATGGAGCAGTGCCTGCTCTCCTGCAGGTGCATGGCTGGGCTGACAGCAGTGGAAGCTAATGTAGGGCAATGATCTAAACAGATAATTAGGAAAATACACAGGGGCTGATAAATGAAGTCACAAGGTGCCATTTTTAGTCACTTTTCTGAGTACTGCAATTAAACTGATGAGCACAGAATAAGGATGGGAGAAGTTTACAGCATGAGAGTCTTATGTTTCAGGCTCTCATGGCAGGGAGAAAACGATACTCATGAGTTGTAAGAGTGGCTCTGCATGTATGATCAGAACACCTGCTAAAGCTTATCTTCCTACAGGTAAGCACATTTGTTCTTGTGAGGGCTCTGGTGCTACTGAAACAGAAAACAAGTTTTACCAGGACACTTCAGCATCATTAGGTACGAGAAAGGACTCAAAGGTACAATCAAAAGATCATTTCACCATCACCCTAAAAGTGGTCACTTCTTGGGTGAAGTACAGAAAGAGGTTGTCTTCTACAGGCTTCTTCATACTGGGGTAGAACACAGCTGCAAAAAAACTTCTCCAGCCAGAACGGCAAGGGTGATTCAGGAAAGCAGGACTGTCTGAAATTCATTTGAGGTACTTACCAGACCCCCTCAGGCCAACCAGCTTTCTTCCCACAAAGAGGTCAGAAACACGTCTTAACCAGACAAGCAAACTATTTGATAGATGAGGCAGATGCACTGGTAGCCACTAAGGTTAGCTGAGCAGATTGGACTGTAATGCTCCCAGGGGATCTTTTTAAGTAGCTCAACCAGACAGGGCAGCAACAACTCAGCAAGCCTTCTAATTGTCAGGAAAATTCAAACCCCAGGCACCGCTAAGCATGAACAAGCTGCAACACCAGGCACATGATTCTGCATTTAATTTCTTTCTGAACACTGTTAGGTCAGAGCAAGGCTCAGCTAGCAGAGGGCAGCACAGCTACAGAAAGACAAGAGGGCCTGAGTCACTCTCATCAGGAAACGATGGAAAATGCACCCATACGACTTCTGGTGCAGCTGCTCTTGTCAAGGCAGCATGTGCAAAGGCCAGCAGGCTCAACCACTGCTAGGGAACCCCTTCGGCTCTGAACCACCACCAAGTACTAGCACATGTTTTCTGGAAGTTGTCATTTGTTTGGGGCAAAACAGTCCAGTTTGGGGCCAGGCTGTCCCAGCTCTGGTAGTTCACAAGCTGAGTGACTCAGGTACTAATAGGTCAGAGCTCTCAGCTGTAAGATCGCTTAAGCACTGGATGGTTCTACCAGCACCCTCTCTTGCTCTCCTCTAGTTCAGACTGGAAAGAACTGGAAGCAGGCCATTTTTTTCCTGGGAAGAGGTCCTCATAAAATAGGCTTATTATAAAGTATAGCCTGAATAAGAATATTAAGTAAACCATGGCCTCAGAGGCAGCCCAGACATATCCTACCTGTAATTCTTCCTAAAAAACCGTAAAGACAACTTCAATTAAAATCTTGATTATTCTCCAAACATATGGAACACTCTCACCAAGCTGTGCTCACACCCTGGGTTTAAGTTGCAGCTAAAAATTAAAACAAGGGTTTTAATTTCTGACAGCAGCAGAATTTATGTAACCTGGCACACACACATAGCTCTGCAGTACAGTGATAACTTCCTACAGCGAGATTGCACAGCAGCCTGTAGACACTCCCCACAATAGGGCAGATGGACTTCTTGGGATGTTGCCTACACAACTTACCTTGGTTTATCCTCTGGCAGCTCTGCTGTGACAGAAGCTATCAAATTCAACTTGGTCTCCTTGGCCATGGCACATCCCTGGAATCCATCTAGCAGAAAGCCACCCACAGGTCGCTTGGCAGTCTCCCTGGCTGATCTGAGCCTCTCTTCCAAGATATCTCCACCTTCAATTGCCCCAAACATTACACTTCCTTGGAGTTCCTGGCCCAGAAAAAAGCTATGAGTTAGAGTATGCACTGCCAAAGACACACAAGACATCTCACATCCCAGACTCCAGATGCCTGCTACTTAAGCCCTCCATTTCCAGGAACTTGCCAGAACCAGTGTTTCATCCCACATAAGACAAGCCCCCAGAGAGCACTGAGGTCCAAGTGTGACGTAGAAATGAGATCAGGAGGGACAAGGTCCTGCTCCTTACCTTGTCCCTAACTCACTGATAATTTCCTCATGCCTGTCTACAGAAGGCAGTAAGCACAGATCATCTTTGCACACAGCTTTTTCTAGGCTGCCCCTCAGCACTATGTCTGACAGTGCAGGATACAAGGCAGGCACCATTGTCCTGGCTGTGGGACACCAGATCTCGGGGAATACCAGTATGGGCTCCTGCCACCCAGTTTCCTTTGTAGTGCAGGTTCAGGTAATAGGTCCCTTTCACCAAAGGGAGGGAAGTTGCAAACTTGCTGGAAGAAATAAAGAACAGTGCTGGCAAATTCTAGCAAGTCATTCCTCACTCAGACCTGAGGGGACTTCAGAGCAGTAAGATGGGTTGTCTCACTCTGAATCCCAAGATCCTACTTTTCCCACTTACACAGCATGAAGGTAATCGAAAGAAACACACTACAGTCCAAAAGCAGAAAAGAGAAAACGAAAGCTGTAATCCTCAGCTAGTACAGATTAGTATCCTGGGGCAGGAGGCAAGTCATTAAAGGAAGAGAGAGGCAGAAGGAAAACCCACTGCACTACTGGTTCCACCTTGTCCAGGATGGTGACCTGGGCACTCTCCAGTATGACATTATTTCCTAAAGAATCACACCCTGGGGCTGGCCCAGGATGCAGCACAGACAAGAAAGCAGCACTACTGCCCCACTATTTTTGGAACCTTACCGGTGATTTTTCTAGCAGCTGAAGGCAGACATCCAGGAAGGAAAGTGATCTATCCACAGACTTCTTGATCCTTTTTCTACCAACTTCCCCAGAAATGGTGTCTCCATCAGAGATGCACTGGAACCAGTCTGGCTGGATGGCTCGCTGTATGTCCATGAACTTGGATGCTGTTATTTCCATGCGCCCTGAGGTTCCCCACAGGGACACTGTCTGTAAAGGAAGAACAGGAATGAATGTTACATGTAAAGTTTAACAGATCTTAACAGTCAAAGGAGAGAATTAATTGATCAGGCAAAACACCAGAATGATACTTCACAAATAATTCTCCATGGGGCGCGGCTCAGATAATCAGGGTACTCGGCACAAAGAGTGAAAGGAGATAAATGAGTTGGGATTTCTGGGATACTCTTTGGTGAAAACATTACACTCAACACACTGACTTCTCCACATGTTTGGAAGTCTCCGAGACAGAGCTGCTGGCCTACCATCACACAAATCACTGGCAACTTTGGAGGAAAAAAAAAAAGACAAGACTTAATTCCCATCAAACCTAGGTTGTCATCTCATGAAAAGCAGCAAAGGCTGCAATGAGAAATACAGCTGACTAGTTTTCTGTACACAATGTAAAACCAAGATACTACTTCCTCTTCTGAACGAGAATTCCTACAACCCACATGAATATACATGTGCATATGAACCACACAGACATATTGGGAAGAATACAGAGGGCTGTCAGGCAATTTAATCTTCAAACCCAATGTTATTTTACATCCCAAATCCAGCCACTTTGAGAAGGGACTGAAATACCAAGTGCAAAGGAAACACACAGATTTCAGAGTGAACATAAGAAATGGCTGGTACTCATTAGGATTTAACACACAGTCTTCTCAGTCTCTTCACATGCTTCCCACTGGCACATGGGCTGCCATCTTCCTTTGTTACTCCATGCTACCCTCAAATGATTTAAAAGCAAGACAAAAGCACCTGCACAGAGAGATTATGTTACCTGAACACCTCTGGGCTAGCAGATGTCACCATTCAAGTCACTAGACATTACTGCAGCTATGCATGCTACCACAATTAGTCCTATTCCGATGAATCTGTAATTAACATGCGAGTGCAGCTTTGGCAGTTGCTTTTATTTTATTACTGTTAGGCTTGTGACATTGCTGCTCCAAAATTTTGAAGAGGTATTCAAGTTGGTTAAGTACTGTGCTTGAGCCCTTGTGAAGTTAGTTCTTTTCCATCTGTGACTCCATTAGTGCTTTTTTACATGAAGAAGTTTTCAGCTATCAGAAATAGCTTATAGCATTATGGGGACTTTGGCGGGGTGCAGGGGGGAGGTGACAGTTTAAGCACATTCTCCTAGCCTATGCCAGGCAGGTACATTAAGCAGCACAGTTCTCACTCATGCTAATTCACAAAGAAACAGACAAAAAGCTTCCAAATTTTTGCAGATTTCCCTTTTTCTAAAAAAGGACTCCAAACCACCAAACGAGGGAGATCCCAAATTAGTGCCTGCAAATGACTGGACTGGAATCTGTATGTTGCTCTGCAGCAGCATGTTGACCAGCTGCCTCTCATGCAAGAGCCTCAAAAAACAGCTGGTGAAGGCAGGTGGAGGAAAGTCAGAACTGTTTGATCCAAAGGGCACAGATCGTAATCAAATCTAGTTACCTTCATTCTGCTCTCCAGAGGAAAAAAAAAAAAGCTGCTTTAATAAATAAAATAGCCATGCAGCTTAGAGAACTGAGCATTAGTCCATGATTATTTAAATCCAGCCTGTGCCAGGCTTTCTGGCACAGAATCCAGAGCTTTCTGTCCCATTGCTTTCAAAAGGCTTTCCTAAGTACTTGTCAGCGCAGACCCAGCTGCATGCAGCATTGTAACAAGGTGACAACAATCTTCACCAGCTTAAAAAACCCCAACCAACCCACAACCAAAAAACCCACAGCTGAATGAAATCTGCAACACCCAATTTTAGATTGCTGATATTGCCTCATATCTGCACAGCAGTGAGACAAGCTTCAGCTAATTCCTTCCCTGCAGAGAGACAGGTCTCTGCCTGGTCCCCAGCAGCAAAGAAGATACAGCTGGACACCAGTAGTCCTCTGTCCTTCAGTGACCTTTCATCTAATGTGACCATAACCAATCAGGCCCTGGGACTGGCCACCTCTGAGCAGATGCCAGGACTGGTCCCTCCAGGCAAAAGCTGTGGCAGGCAGCAAGTGGCCTGTGTGGAATGTGTGTGCCTGTGGGGTGACAATGGGCCAACCCCCGCAGCACTATGTGCTCCTGGACTGCTGAGCCACCAGCCTGCAGAAACACCACGGTCTTCCCTTTCATGTGCCTGGAACAGACACTAAAGACACAGACAGGGGTTCAGATTTATTGCTTATCAGTGGCATCACTGTAAGCCTGTCTGGCATCTAAGCTGAAACACGTGTGTTTTATTTTACTAGCCTGTTAACCACAACATCACAGGAGACCAGAGCTCTCTTTTCTGTCTGAATTGCCACTTATCTGTTCAGGGATTGCACTGCCAAGTAAGAAAACATCCATCTTTATTGAGCTGGAGGCTTGAGCACACATAAATGACACTCCTCTTTGTGCAAAGATTTTGCTTCAAAAGAAAATATCTTCTGGCTGTCTAAGCACACTCACACAGATGAGGGAGGACTGGCAGCTTTCTTTCATGAACTTTAAGTGGAACCTTTCAAGCCTTTACAGTGACTGTACCTTGTTGGTGTTGTAGCCAGATGGACAGGGAGCAACTGGGTCTTGGAGGGAGCAGTAGAGCACCATGTCAGGCATACCTGGGAACACAGTGACAGACTTGGAGTGGACTTTCATGATCCACAACAAAGCTAATGCAAAGATGGGGACTGTAAATTTGCAAAAGGGAACAGGGTATTCTACCACACACAGGTCTGTCCATTCTCACAGAGAAACTGTCATTCATTTGATCTCTCAGCACCAAAGAAAGCAGACTTTCCCCCCAAGTTAACTAGCTGCAGGAACATATATGCAGCATCAGGACAAACCATCATATAATACCCTTTGGTTCTGCAGCCTACATAGCTTCTTTGAGATTTATTTATGTCTCTTCTTGATTAATACTCCTGCTATCACAATTTACCAGGCTCAACAGCTGACTCCCTTGACCACTCAGCTGATCCACTGGAGACATCTGACACAACATTAACTGAGCAACAAGTCTAGAACTTTTACAGAATGACAACATATAGTGACAGAACAGATAGGCTAATCAAATGAGAAACATATTGTTCCTGCTGATTGGAGGCTTCAAGTGTCAGAAAGTTAGACAGTATATCTTAATGACATACAGTTATCTCCCTACTGACAGTCACAGAAATTGGTGAAGCTTCCAAGAAGTTTCAGATAAAGATATTATCAATTTAATTTGAAAGAATAATTTTCCACAAAGCAGTCAAAGTTTACTGAAAGTTTGGTGCAAATTTCTTTTGGAAATCCAAGCTGTAACTATGCATATGTAATCAGATACATAATGACATGATTTATATATAAAAAAAAAAACCAAACCAAGAAACAAGGGCAATCACCTTGGTTCCTATATAAAGGACAAAAATACTCAAACATTTTTAAAACTGTAATAATTTACATTATTTTAATCATTCATAATACTTGTGCAGCTGGCACATGCAAAACATTCATAAAAATACCTCAGTTTTGATACAAGCATTAGCAACTCAAGCCGCCTTCTTGCAAAGTCAGCTAGATTCCATATACAAAATGTATGTAAATTATAGATAATAACTTTACCTTGCATATCTGAAGGATTTACCCCAAGATATGCAGGCAAACAAAGCACCCCAAGGGAAGCTTGTTGACTTGGCTGATCACCCTCCAGTCTGTGAGGTACCTCCCCAGACACAGATCCAGGCTATGGTCCAGACACTCACACAAGATGCTAACCCTGTGCTCACTGTGTTCAGGTTCCCTTGCCACATGAGCCTGACAACAGTGATCGTGGCTGTGTAGTGCAGGCAGCCGGGTCCTTACTACTCTGTTACAACAGCCAGAGGAAAAACCCAGGGCAGTCACAAACACAGGGGCTGCTGCTTTACTCATTCTTATCATCAAGGTGTTAAAATTAAGATTTCATTGAGGAGCTGCTCCAAGAATGGAGCCCACGGGTGGATGATGATCACAAAGGCTTGGTGTGACAGGGGAGGGCTACAGTAACATTGACTGTTTTGCATCTGACTAACTGTAAGTAATAGCTGAGTTTATTTCCAAAACTGACTCTTCAACATAGAAAAATGGAAAGAGAATACAGGGGGCAAGTACAGTCCAACTGCTAAACTGACAGGACACAAAAATTGGGGAAAAAATTAGCTTCTCCACCTGCCTCTAGTTCCTCAAAGCTCTTACAAATCCATCATGGGTCCTTCTGCTAACATCTGCCTCCAAGCTATACCGGTTCTGAGAAGCATCCACTGATTTGATGTGGGGTGCTTCGTCTCTTTATTTTTCATACTGGGTAAAGAATTCCTGTTGGAAATCTTTAGGTGAAACCAGCTATTTTATAAGAATCATGAATGCCAGCTTGAGCTGAGTTCTCTCAGGAAATGTATTTGAACAGCTGTATGGGAAAGTCTGTTTTCCAGAATTTCTAATTCTTCACATTAAAAGAAGTCAGAAAATGCACCCAGCAAGGTCTGTCTGCAGCAGCGACTGTGGGCTAAAGTAAAACCTTTCTCAGTTCTAGTCTTAACTTTAGGACTAAGCCTATCCCAGTCACTGCTGAAGCCCCCAAGGAGAAGGCTGTGTGCAGAAGAGAGAAACAAAGTAAAACTACATATTTTTGTAGCCTGTTTCTAGCCATACCAGTGACAATATACTATTTCAAGTCTTCCTTGGTTCTACTCTGAGTGAGAAAAATCCCAAAATGCCAAAAGCCTATGCCTACATCGTTCTGCCTACTGTGTTACCTAGAAATGCACCAATGGGGTCTACCTGTGTTATTTCTCCAACCATACAAGCAAATACACACATTTTACCTATAAATTTTGCAGCTCCTTCTTTATATTCTTCCAGGACGTCATGAAGTTCTGCCCTGCATCCAGATACAGAGACATATTAACTAAGCAAACAACTGTCAAGAAAGATCAGTGGTTTCATAACAAAGGTTTCCATTTCCATATTTACAGAATCACAGAATGTTAGGACCTGGAAGGGACCTCAAAAGATCATCTAGTCCAACCCCCCTGACTGAGCAGGATCATCTAGATTACATCACACAGGAATGTGTCCAGATTGGTCTTGAATATCTCCAGAGAAGGAGACTCCACAACCTCTCTGGGCAGCCTGTTCCAGTGCTCTGACACCCTCACAGTGGAAAAAGTTCCTCCTTATATTAAGATGGAACTCTCTGTGTTCCAGTTTGGAACCACTGGCCCTTGCTCTATCACTGGCCATCACTGAGAAGAGCCTGGCTCCATCCTCCTGATACTCACCCTTTACATATTTATAAACATTAATGAGGTCACCCCTCAGTCTCCTCTTCTCCAGAATAAAGAGACCCAGCTCCCTCACCTCTCCTAAGGAAGGTGTTACATTCTCTTAATCATCTTGGTGGCCCTGCAATGGACTCTCTCAAGGAGTTCTATGTCCTTCTGGAACTGAGGGGCGCAGAACTGGACACAATATTCCAGGTGTGGTCTCACCAGGGCAGAGAAGATAGGCAGTAGGACCTCTCTTGATCTACTAGCCACCCCGCTTCTAATATACCCTAATATGCCATTGGACTTCTTGGCCATGAGGGCACACTGCTGGCTCATGGTC
>VXBZ01007485.1:11442-34947 GCA_013399135.1 Heliornis fulica | reverse complement strand
GCCCTGCCATGTTGTCTCTCCAATAATGAGTTGGAATCATCAGAAATGGCCTAAAGATGGCATAGAAATTGCACTTCCTCTTCTAAAGTTCCCCCAAAAAGATTAATTCAAAAATCAGAACAGCATGGATTATATGGATGCTTCCTTTTATGAGTTATTTGAAGAATTATTTACCTCTGTCAGGGACCTAGCTATTTGTTCCTTTCACAAGAATAGCATTCCCACCCAACTTCAAGTTTTGAATACCAGGAGACATTTTGCAATTTCTGCTGTTATCACTGACAAAGCAGCTGTATTAGCAATATATAAGCCATCTGCAGGAAGCTGATCACACCAGCAGCTGTCTCCCACCAACAAGGATGAAAACACGCCAAGAACAGATGGGAATGAAACCCTAAGACGCAGGCCAAGCTAAAAAGGCAGTGTTGGTACCTGTCAACCAACACTTGAAATCAGCCTATTCTAAATTTAGTAGCAGCCAAGGAATAGCAGCATCTTCCTAGATTCTAGCGGTGTTGCAAGGAATGAAGTCAACTCCAGCCATATGACAAAGATTTCTGGACAAAGACAGGGTGAATTGCTTTGAGACTACTAGTTTGGAGGTGCAAGCTATAATCCATAGTCATTGATCTCAACTCTACCGAAGGAGAAAGTCTAAACTGTATGCAGGTCTAAGCCAACATGATTTTTATATTCATACTATTTGCTAGAATTACAAAACCTGGTAGCAATTAAGATGAAAAATGAGCTTGTCTTTGATGGTTGTATTTGTTTATCAGTGCAGAGCAAGAAAACCTTAAATATATACGGAACACGCTGGACTGTTAATTATTATTTCAAGACCATATTCTTTTTCCCAGAACAATTTCTACCTTGTTTAGAATAAAATACAGAAAGCTAAGTAGAACAACTCAGAAATGGCAGAAGGTAACCAAATCCATTAAAAAACCAACATGCCTCTAAGTACCAACAGCATTAACAAACTGTACAACTAGACATCTCATTCTCACTTTAAGTCATTTTACTTTCTTCTTCTATTTCCCATTTAAAAGAAAATAAATAAATAAAAAGCACACAGACAATACTAGCTTTTCCAGCAAAATATACCATGACTTTGACACAAAAATTTTCAATACCAAAAGCAAACTGTGATTTATCCTTATAAAGAATGTTCTTCTAGCAGCTATACCCATGAAACATCTTTTCCTGAGCAAACATTAGCTGTTTTGTTTCTCTGTATTAGTCTAACTGATCAACAAACACACCTAAATCTTTTGTGGCTGACAAATACAACCCAAACATCATATTCTATCAACAATTTTTCTTTTTAATCAGTTTCAATAAACTTAAATACATTGCACTAAAGAAAATTCAAAGTGGGGAGAAAGCAGGGGGAAGCTGTCTTCAGAAGAGAAGGGCATTTATTTCATCCAAGGCTTCTCTCAGAAAAGCTCCATTTCCAAGAAGAAATAACTGTTTTCAGAAACTACAGAAACAAAATCACAAACAGGAAGAGACTGAACAATAAAAATCAGCAGTCTTACATAGAAGAATTTAAATTTATAATTAAGGGCAGAAACTAGAGCATCTAGCTGCACAGAGTGAAATATTTCATCTCCACTCACGAGTAGTGAATTTTCTGATTTAGAAACATAGCGGTTATTAAGTTATTCTTTAAGTCAGTAAGTTTGCTTTTAAGCTTGCATGAATATGTCATCATATCATATAAAGTAATGTACTTGCCACATATTGTCCCATACTTTAAAAAAAGGTACTAAAATCCTAAACGTGATTGGAAGAAACACAGACTGACAAAGGTTTCTGTATTGCACAAAGGTTGCACCAATAAATAGAGGACTAGCAGCATCAAAGTTACCAAATTTCAGAGCCCCTTGAAAGACATGGCTAACGAGCATCAGAAAAAACAGTTAGAATCTGATTCTATGGTGTGACTTAGCATACTAAGTTTCACAGTGAAAGAAGAGTAAGACATTGCCAATTCTATTCACTTGGAATTACTTGAATTCTATCCAACACAACAATGAAACTCATCAAGTACTATTTATAACTACCAGCACAACTAAGAACATTTCTGAGCATTCCAAAGATTGTAACAAACAATTTCTTATACTTAAAAAGTTTGCCTTAAAAGGTAGAAGAGATAGGTTGCTTTTGTTTAGTTACAGTTTCAAAATTATCTTTAAAAAAACATTAAGAATACTAATATAAGAATGGGTACTGGCAAAGTATTTTCCTCTTAGTTCTTAAGTGGTGTTTGGGAAAGGACAGATCACCACCCCTGCATGCTGTTGCAAAGTATCATTCATCCTTCTTTAATTGCAATTGTGTAACATCAGTGTGTAACAACATAAAATTAGCACAAAGCATAACTGTTTCTGATCTCATAAAATCAACTGCAAAATAATTTACACTAATTAGAATATTTCTTAATGTAATGTGAAAATAAGCACCTCTAGAAGCTTCATTATAACAATTGGTATTATGCCACAGTGAACACATCACATTTCAATTACAATTTTAAATTATTCAAATTACATTAAAATTTATTTCTTCAAATATACTCACAGAAAATTTTTATAAAACCTTATCTGAAGGTATGCCATAAAGACTAAAATATTTTTAATCAGAATTAATACATGCTCTCACCTTCAGTCGAACTCTGGAATTCTCAAGGATCTTTGTGACAGCAGATAAAATACCACACATGAGTGCAGAAATCAGCATCATCACTCCAACTGCTGTTAACCAGGACATACTGCAGAAATAGCATAAACTTTCTGCTGACGTGCATACGATGACATGAACTGCACACAGCATTAGGCACATCAAGTAAAACAGCAGAGAGAATAATGGAGGGGAAAGGGGCACTTCAAATTCTGCCCGGCTGCTCAGGGCTTTTGGAACACTGAGCAAAAGCAGCAGCAGAACCTAGGAAAAAAAAAAAACCAAAAAAAAACCCGGATAACTATTAAAGAATCTGGGTTAGCTAAAACACACCAAGAGAATTCACACCATTGTTCTGTTGTCATAAAACAACACAAAAAACTGTGTTTTCATTTATTAAGGGCTTGGGCACACAAATTACCAGAGTTTAATAAATTAACATGCACCTCTTCACCTGTGTTAANTGTTATCACTGGCCATCACTGAGAAGAGCCTGGGGCCATTCTCCTGACACTCACCCTTTACATATTTATGGACGTTAATGAGGTTACCCCTCAGTCTCCTCCAAGCTGAAGAGACCCAGCTCCCTCTGCCTTTCCTCATAAGGAAGATGATGCATGATGTTAGTTTCTTACAAAAGTAAGGAGTTTAACTCCCAAGATCAAAATAGTTCTTAAGCAAACAAACATGACCTAGTATTTGTTACCTGTAAATGACTAAAGTTACATACACACTGCCAAGTTGGACTTGTCTCAGAATGTGTAGTGTACACATACACAGAGATCCTTCTGAGTTAAACTGCTTCCCAGATCTGAGAGGTTCTCATACTATGACACAAGTGTATGCTGTATTTAAAACTTATGAATTCTCTTGGTATTTAGTTTTTGTATCTCTCCTCACCTTGATTTGATTTATTGGTATTTCTTTTGCTTCGCACTAATCTGCAAACAAATCAGTCAGAATTCCAAGTTTCCTCTCAGGTGACTGCAGCAGTAGAGACTAATATCATGAATAATTTCTACTACTCATGTACAAACCTTTACAAGTAAAAGAAAAATTCAGCCACACACTAAAATGCTTTATAAGGAGCACAAATGGGACTAGGACTAGTACGAGTCAATCAGCCTGATCTAGGGAAGATTAAAATTCATCAAGACAAAAACAACTGTATCACACTATTGTCACCCTGTAATCATTCACTGTCACTTGTGAAGTTCTGTCTAAAAGCTTTCCCATAATACAGTGAGGTACAGTAAAGAAGACCAAAAAAGAAAAAATCCAGTGCATTGTACTGGTCTTCCTTCTTCTTCCCATTCTACTTCACATAGTTTACTTGGTTATGAAAATATGAGGTTTTACTTCACAAACTGGGTTAGGTATTACCTTTCAAAACAACACTTACAACTAAAGCAAAGACAGCACTTACAATAGGAAAATGCTCAAATTGTAGTTATCTACAAATCTAAATTTAGGTCTTTTAAGCAAATGCACTGTTACCAAATTCATGTCTCAGAGGTATTCTCTCTCATCTGAAATATGAGATAAACGGCATTTATAGAATGGTGTAGTTTAAAGTAAACTATGAGTTTCCCTACCATTATCTATTCAGTGCAGGTGGAAAATATACATCAAGCTAAAAAGACTTTGGAAAAGCAAGGCGGTTTCTAGAGTACTATACTGGAGAAAAAAAAAAAAAAAACAAGAAACAAAAACTCAGCAGTTTTGCACCAAATCTTACAGTGATGCTGAACAAGAGCTTGTCAAACAAAATCTTCATGTTTAATAGCTGCTTGCTTCTTCTGATGAAGGCCCGTTGAGTGAAATATGTTAGAGCCGTTTTGTAGAAACAATAAGCACCTACAATACAACTGCATTCCAGAAAAAAAGGAGCAATCCAATGCTTCACAACCAAAGTAACTGTCAAGAGCCTGAACACATAGGTCCCAAAAACAACATAACAAAAAAGAAATATAAGCACTTCAGCTCTGTGCTGAGTTTTATTCACATCCTGATTTACCATCTGTAGAGCACTAACAGAACCCTACCACCTCATTTCCCAAAGGCACTGCGGAAATAATTCCTGTGAAGTCCATTTCAGATGTACTCTGAACACCGAGAACAGTCTTGTACAGCACCACATGTGTGAAAGGAATAAATTAAATTTATAGTAGCTATTTCCACCCTAGGGTGCAATGCTTATTCTTACAAAAGTTGACACTCATATAATCTAAAAGGTAAGTGCAAGCTTCTGTACATAAAAATTCAGGGTCCTAGCATAGTATCCCCTCCAGCACAGTTCTCAAATCATTACCACCAAAAATATTTCCAGCATTTGAGATTTGCCCAAATATCAAGTGCAGAGAACAACTTAATATTCCAGCCACAGGATGTCTTATCTTTATTCCTACATGTGGTATGAAGTAGCAACCTACCACCTTACGATGCCATTTATTTCAGGGTTTTACACCTATCAGTACAAAGAATAATTCCTGGAATTGTGAAAATTGCCTACACAAGATATTGCCTGCTCTGAGCAGCTATGCTGTTAGATCATAGAATCATAGAATTGTTAAGGTTGGAAGAGACCCTTAAGATCATCCAGTCCAACCATTAACCTACCACCACCAAATTCACCGCTAGACCACGTCCTCAAGCACTGCATCTACCCGTCTTTTAAATACCTCCAGGAATGTGGACTCAACCACTTGGGAAGCCTGTTCCAATGCTTGATGACTCTTTCAGTAAAGAAGTTCTTCCTAATATCTAACCTAAATTTTCCCTGGCGCAGCTTGAGGCCATTTCCCCTAGTTCTGTCGCCTGTTACTGGGGAGAAGAGACCAACCCCCACCTCACTGCAACCTCCTTTCAGGCAGTTGCAGAGAGCAATAAGGTCTCCCCTCAGTCTCCTCTTCTCCAAACTAAACAACCCCAGCTCCCTCAGCCGCTCCTCGTAGGGCCTGTTCTCCAGAGCCTTCACCATCCTCGTTGCCCTTCTTTGGACATGCTCCAGCACCTCAATATCTTTCTTGAAGTGAGGGGCCCAAAACTGAACACAGTACTCAAGGTGAGGCCTCACCAGTGCAGAATACAGGGGGATTATCACCTCCCTGGTCCTGCTGGCCACACCGTTCCTGATACAAGCCAGGATGCCATTGGCCCTCTTGGCCACCTGGGCACACTGCTGGCTCATGTTTAGGCGGCTGTCAACCAACACCCCCAGGTCCCTTTCCGCCAGGCTGCTCTCCAGCCACTCCTGCCCAACCCTATAACGTTGTCTGGGGTTGTTGCGACCAAAGAGCAGGACCCAGCATTTGTCCTTGTTGAACATCATACTGTTGGCCCCAGCCCAACAATCCAGCCTGTCCAGATCCCTCTGCAGGGCCTTCCTACCCTCCAGCAGATCGACATGCCCAATTTGGTGTCATCTGCAAACTTACTGAGGGTGCACTCAATCTCCTCATCCAGATCATCTATGAAGATATTAAACAGAACTGGTCCCAACACTGAGTCCTGGGGAACACCACTGGTGACGGTCGCCAGCTGGATTTGGCTCCATTCACCACCACTCTCTGGGCTCGGCCTTCCAGACAGTTTTTAACCCAGCACAGAGTGCACTTGTTAATGCCATGAGCAGCCAGCTTCTGCAGGAGAATGCTGCGGGAGACGGTGTAAAAGGCCTTTGTGAAGTCACATCTCACATGTGGACATCTGGCATGTGGAACCAGAAAATTTCATATTTGTGTGCTTAGCTTTTTTCATAGATAGATGTATTTTTGTACCTCCATAATGATCACGGTCCCCACCATCATTGAATACATGTCATATTGTGCCACTTGTTTGCTTAGTGAAGAACTCAGAGTCTTCAGGGCCTCCAAATATTGCTTCAGGACTTTTTTGCCAAGGTTTAAGAGTATTTCTGAATTATTCCCTTCTAAATACAGTTTGATCCAATTACCATGGGACTTTTCTGCGATCTTAAAATGTTCATATCCAGGATCTAAGGAAGAAAAAAAAAATAGGTAAGAGGAACCATGAGCATTGGAGGATAAATATGAGATGTGATAATATTACTATATTGTATAGTATAAAATACATTTCTATGGCAATTGAAACTTTTTTTACACCTTGAAAGTTACATTGTCTTCCTACAGCAAGACCATAATGAGACAGTTACTCAGAATAAAAGCAATTAATCCTTAACCTGATAAAAGTCAAAACCTCTGAAAGTGACAAATGTATTAAAACATGCATTTACTCTTACAAAAGGTTTACAGAACAAACTTATTCAAATACTCTGAATCCTGAAAAAAGTCATGGTTTCCACTGGAGCCACTTGTTATCTGGGCCATACTGTGCAACTCAAGCAGGAAATTATCTAATAGCTGATCTCTAGAGGAAACATCAAGGGACACACACCATTATCAGGGGCCTCAATTTTGCTGCAAATCTAATGACTATCAGTTGGTAACAAGAAGTTAAACACATAGTTTCCCATAGACGGGAAATTCTGAAGCATAGAAAAGTTAGCAGCTGAAGGAAACTTTGCCTTTAGTTATTTTGACTATGAAGCTGGTGCAAAGCAACCCTTAGTAATGAAACTTAAGTTATAGCTTAAAGATGGCCCACAGTCTAACTTGACTTAAAAAAAAAGAGAAAACCCGATGCTGCCACCAACCAAGAGAAACAGGACTCTTAATGGCCTAGCTACATCTGACCTGAACAAAAATAAACAAAAAAATCAAAACAAGCCCAAACAAATAATAAATTAAGAAAACCTCAGGAAAAAAAAAAATCAACCAGGAGGACACAGATCTGTTCTCTACACCTATGTAATATTTTCTTGTAGAGATGTAGTTTTAATTAATACATGTACAAACAGGACTGCAGGTGAGCACTGACAACATATATGAAGACTCTGGTCTGCTTTCAAAACTGGGGATGAGGACAAGACTATGTCCCTGAAGGAACAGTTTTAAATCAAATCCTTGCATTTCATAAATAAGGAACCACTGAATTCTGCGGCTTCAGTTTTTAATATGAGCATGCTTCCTAAGATAGGTACACAGATATCACTGTTTCTTTTCTTTCTCTCTTACACTGTGGCAACAGGAGACACAGGAAATAAGCAAACAACTACATCCTACATTTTAGAAGTTCTTATGCAAATACAGCAGCGGAAACTTTTCTCCTACAAGCATTTCCTCTCACTGGTTATTCCACAAAATCCTTACTTTACATCAACTGTTCTGGTTGATACATGCCAAAGGGTAGGTGTGGAGAGACAATGAGTCAAGTTGATTCAAAGGACGCATGAAAATATTCTACTATTTTATTCTCCCATCAACTACAGTTGATTTTCATCATCAACTTTTCAAACTTGAATTTTAACATACTGGTCATTTAGTATGCAATAACAACATAAATTCAGCCAAGGTAGAGTGTAATAATTAATAAATCTTGCTATTTCCCTGTGATTTCTCTTGAAAGTTAATGACAACTTAAGGGCAAAAAGGCCAATATGGAATTTTTAAAACATTATCATCCCATCTTGCAGTCCTTACATTCTTAGCTAAAAGTCAGGCAAAGCATCCACCGTAAAGTGTGGGCAAGGGTTAAAGCAATGACCAAAATAAGTTTGGTGACATAAAGGCATAAATTACAGCTCATTTTTGCTCCTCATAGATCAACAGTGTATCAGACTTGGAAAAACTTATTCTGTTAAGACTTTTCAGCAGAAGTACATTATTAAACCGAGAAACATTTTTTTAATTTTATTTTGAGTGAAAGAAGATTAAGTATTTCTATTCACAACTCTGTACAGTTATGAAAGAATTCTGCTTACCATTTATAAGTCTCTTATCACTACAACGCACTTGGTGATCTACTACAAGCTTAATTCAAAGTGAGAATTTCAGAAAGCAATGTTTAACACAGAATGTCCGGTACAATTCAGCCAGCAGCAAACACTTGTATCTTGAGATAGCTGTCAGTGTGCATGGAGACTTATTTCTCTACTGTAGTTCTTTGAACAGTGAATTCCTCTTCCAGTATATTTGAAGTAAAACTTAAATATTCATACTTCTGAGGAATCCAAAAAGGATCATTTAAAATGAGTTTCAATCAAACTGAGATTTGACATGACACTATTTCATTAAACAGAACATTGAAATGAATTCAAGTTGTATTTTGAAATCTAAATAAACTCCCTCCATATCTGCTGATGCTGTTCTATGCCCTTTTCACACCTTTTTTTCCCAATCTCCCTTTTCATTCCTTTTAGTATTTTTTTCTTTCACTCTCATTTACTTCTTTGCACACTACTACTGACAAGACCCATTCCATCCCTGCCTAAGGTGGCTGTTCTAGTCAAAACAACATTTGTATCTTTGAGATATATATTAAGTGAATGATTTAAAGGTCTTGCAGAATGGAATAAAGGACCACAGTTACCAAATTGCCTCTGAGAAGACTAATTATTTCCATTCAATGGCACAATTTTATGCGCTAATTACAAAATGAGAGGGGTCACATACTCTTGGTTGTTGAAGAAACGTTTTGGTAACTGTTGGGTAACACTTGTGAATCCTCCTGCATGGGATACTCACAAAACACATTAAGCATGCAAAATTTAAAGCAAGCTTGCACAGTTACAGGTTTTCCAAAGAACTGGCAATGTTTTATTTGCATTGCATTACATCAGCATTTTCTGCTTCAACCTCTCTCCGTTATCACAAGCAAATGCTTCACAAGCATCTGTCTGATAACAGTTTCACTTAGTTCCAGACACACGCAGGAATCATTTAAAAACAAAACAAAACAAAAAAAAATCAAAATAAGGGGAAAAGAAGATTATGTAAATGTGGTTTCTCCAGTTTCAGTATGTAAGTTTATCGATAACAGGCAAACTACTTCAATCAACACATGCATCTAATACAACTTCAGGACTAATTTCAAAGTGAAAAGGGGACACTTGTATTAACAATATCCAACTTGCTCTCAAGCATGATTCTTCACTCTACCTTGAAGTGCCTCTCAAAGAAACAATTCTAGTTCATCATTTAGATGAATGTTCAGAAGTTCAGAACATCAGGGATTATAACTAGATACCTACAGCTGCATACCTTACACTGAGATATGAACTTGCTCAGAAACACAAAGCATGTTTCTAGACATTCTTCCTTTCAGCTTCATTTCTGCCAGCTGCTCTTACTTTCCTTTTCCAGACTTTTTTTTTAAGCTGTATATGTCCATCTCTATCAAAAGAAAACCTAATGCCTCACATTAGCATTAATTTGCATGCTTCAAAAAGTCTTTTCTCCAAATAATCAAGCCCTTAGTAAAGCTTCAAGTTTCTCATTTACCTGAAGATAGATCTAACCATGAAGATTCCTTTGTACCTCAATAAATCAAAACCAAAGTCCCATGAAATGCTGTACCATAGCAGAAGGGGGTGGGGGTAGGGGGGAAGTTACAGAGCTGCCTCCATTCTGTTCATTAATATACCTGAGGATGAAGATATTTTTGTGTACTGTTCCAGTTCTTTCTTAACATTGCAGTCGATGAAATCGTACAACTCCATGGTTTCTTCATGAAACAGTATATAAAACTCATTCTGCCCTTCTATCTGACTGTGATTCTGTGATTCATCTCAACTGACATCTGACTCCATCTTTTTGCATTACAAAGGAAATGAAGATTGAGCAAAAATGAATGTACACATTATATCATAGCTTACAATGGGTGAATGTCTTCCTACTATGACTCAGTTACCATATCCATGGGCTGGTGCCTTGTCTCCGTGATGCAAATTACAGTACTTTGCACAGAATTCCATGTCTTCCCATACAGAAGAACCTACTATTGAAATACAGAACTGAAAACAATAATAATTTCAAAACAAGCAGCAAGACTTAGGCCATGCCTGCAAGTGTATTTCACTTTAAACTGAAGCTCTGGACAGAGGTGCTTCTCCTAGTATTCAAGTGAAATTTTATGATCTACCAGTTGTTACTAGCTGAGAAACTCTGGTGAGTGTCCAGATGATCCAAAATAAAAAACAAAGGCACAGAGCAAGATAAGCTCATCAGGTCTTCAATGTCTCCAGGTATAGAGATTCCACAACCTCTACAGGCAACTCATTCCAGTGTTTGACAACCCTTAGATTAAAAGCAAAACAAAAATATAAACAAAATTTCCTATATATCAATTTATGCCCACTGTCTCATGTCTATTCACTGTATACCACCAAGTAGGTCTTGCTACCCATAATGTCTTACCTACATTGGTAAGATTCCTGTTGAATCTTCTCCTATCCAAGCTGAACACTCCTAGTACCCTCCCTCCATCTTTCATTGATGACAGATGTTCCAATGCTTTCTTCACTTCCATGGGCATTTTCTGCACTCATTACATTATATCCATGCATTACTTCTACTAGAGAGACCAGAACTGGGCCCAGGACCTCAGCTGTGATCTCACTACATCTAAGCAAAGAGGATGGATTGACCTGCTCATGACTGTCCTCCTAAGGCAGCCTTGGATGCTTTTGGTGTGCCTTCCACAAGGCTGTACTGCTGACTGATGTTCAACTTGGTGTCCCCAATTCCAATTCTTCTCCACCAAGCTGCTTTCCAAAAAGTCTGCACTGATCTGCACTGGTGCGTGACATTGCTTCTTCCCAGGTGTACGATTCAGCATTTGCCTTTGCTGAATCTTAAGAGGATCCTTTCAGCTCACTTCTCCAGTGTGCTCAGATGCCTCTGAGCAGCAGCAGACCCACCTACTGTACCAACCACTCCTCCCAGTCTTTTATTGTGTGCATACTTGTTGAGGAAGTGCTCTGTCCCATCGCCCAGGTTAAGCTGGAGGAGGGTAGATTTAGATCAGACATACAGAAAAAAAACCTCTTTGCTACAAGAGTGGTCAGACACTGGCACAGTTTTGCTCAGAGAAGCTGTGGCTGCCCCCTCCCTGGCAGTGTTCAAAGCCAGGTTGGATGGGGCTTTGGGCAACCTGGTCTAGCGGACTGTGTCCCTGGTTGGACAACCTGGTTCAGGTTGGAAAGGAAGGTACCTTTCAAGATCAGCTTGTCTGACCCCTGACACCATGGGCAGGGCAGCTTTCACTAGGTTACATTCATTAATGGCTTCCACTTGGATACTGAGCTATAGACTACAACTCTTTGGACACAAAGACCTTACAGAAGTAAGGTAGGTACATAACATCCCTTAATTTTTCCATCTTTCCACTGATGCAATTACTCCATTGTAAAGGGACACATCTCTAGTAACAGTCTGCAGTTACAAGCAAGTAACATAAAAATTATTCACTTTCCCATCTCAGAAATTTTGATTTTGCTTCTCAAATGAAAGCTACAATATTAAATTAAGCTTTTCCACCACCACCACCACCACCACCACCACCACCACCAACAACAACAACAACAACAACAAGACAGTGAGGGTATAAACCAGAAGGTGCTAGAAATTTTAGTCTTCTTCACCAGCACTTGCTGAAATGTTGTCAGATGGAGCTCTGTATTGGAATTTCCAGTAACACAGCCATATTCTGAACTCCACTAACATGGCAAGTTTCCTCAGTTGACTCAATTATGTTAATTGAGGAAATCCGTGTAGAAAACAATTTTATAACAGAGGGAGCATGGTTCCTTGTATTGACATGTTGCTACCATACAGGTATTTGTTTTGTTAGTCTCCTGAACAGGGTTTACCTGTGATGAGGAGCCATGATGTTGAAAGGTAATTTATTCTTGACCTACAGTGATCATCTCACTAAACTTCACGTTGTTATCCACATTAGAGGATACACAGCTATAACAGAGCTCTCATTATCATCTAGCTATTTTAATGTTTCAACAGATTATAAATCAAATGACAAGGGCTGCAAGCTTCACAGTTATCTTAAGACAACATCTTCTAATGTTCATGGTAAAATACTCCTCTTCATTCTCTGACTCATTTTTCTCACATAATTAACATATTAACTTGCTTACTTATCTTGGAGTTCATATCACACTTCCAAACAAAATACTACATTTTGCTAGGTTTGGTTTATTTTTCCATTTGTTTTTTATTCCTTTCCCCAAATACACACACACATATATATGGATACCTATTTGTATTTTTAATAAGCAATGCCTAGGTTCTCACTTCAAGTAAATTCATACTCAAGAAATTAAAAGATAACTTACACTAAAATATTTACCATCTTTTTAATTAAATGAGAAAATTCACTCCTTCTCCAAATAACTTAGAATCAATACCTATGTAAGATACATCACAAACAACAGATATGAAACCACTGAGATTTAACCACACTGGCATATTTATCTTATCTTATCTTATCTTATCTTATCTTATCTTATCTTATCTTATCTTATCTTATCTTAATCAAATTTATCTTTCTCTTTCATCATTATTTCTGACCTTTGCCAAGCAGGAGTAGTACTAGTAATTTAAAAACTTTATTCAGAGTAAGTGCACCAGAGTAGGTTACAGTAAAGACTAAATTCAGTATCATGTCTCTGAACATAACTGTCAGCAGAATGAGTGATTTGCAGTGCCATGCTATATATACTCTTGAACCTAAAAGCCCAAACTGTGCTGTGTTATAATCAATCTTCTAAGCTTTTTTTTTTGCTTTTTTTTTTCCTCTCTTTTTTTTATTTTTTACCTAGTTTACCTTTTTCATACGCTGGTGTATTGTCTTGCAGCAGTCTGCTAAGCTGGAACCCATTCAAGTGTACAAAACGTAGTTGTTCTCTCATTGTCTTGCCTCCCACAACTGGCATTATAAGATTTCCAACACTGTTTCTTGAAATAGGTAGACCAAGACCTACTGCCAGCGTGCTAGCTAAATCAGTTTGTTGCACAAGTGCAGGTTGGGTTAATGGACCTAGAATCAGTAAAAGGGGGGAAAAAATGGAAAAATATTAGAGGAGGAAAAAATTATTTCAATAACAAGGCCATTCTCTTTCTCCAGAGACCACTGGTATCTTGGCAGTTTCAAATTTTTTTCATTGATGATAGAACAGCTATTTCAAGTCATCTAAAACATGAATGTTATACAAGTAAGAAAAGAGATGGTCCAGGAGATCACCTTAATAGAAAGTCTCAGCCTACATCTTAAGAGAGTTTGCTAACTTTTACATTAGAAAGAATGGAAAACAGTACAACAGACTGATTTAATGCATGATTGAAGATGCGGACAGCATGCTACAAGCTTCTCAATATAATGACAACTGCTCAAGATTTAATTAATATCAGGTTGCTAGACAAACATAATTAAAGGTCAGGTAAAGAATGCTGAAGCCAAAATCCATGGTTTCATGCAGGCAAACCCAGTGCTTTTTAAAGGGTTCTCCGCAGGATCCATAACTTTACAGCAATTATCACAATTAGCCTTCAGTACTACTACCATCCACATGCATGAATGATTTCACTAACATAAGTAACATTTTGTTTCAGATTGTCTTGCCAATTGTTTCTTTGTGTGGTTTATTAGTTACATAACAGTGTTTTTTTCTAAAATACTGTTTCTTCGTTTTGTTTTTAACTCCAGGCATTAGGTGTTTTGACTTGAAGTACAGTACAAAAATAATTCTATATACAGTGTTTATTATTCTCAAGGCTCCTTTTAAGAGCATTAAAACTTCTCTCATTTCTCATCCAGCTTTGATTAATCCCATACTTGTAGAGAATGCCATCTATAATCCCAAAAGTCTCTATACATGAGTGCCTGTATGTCAGCAGTTTTCAGATTTCATTCTGAACGGCAAGTTCTTAAACAGTTAAGTCAAACTACCAAATGCATTTCACCAATCATGGGTGACACATCTCTGGAGAAAGCTACACAATATTCTGGCAGCATACTAAATGCAAAAGCCCACAAGATTACTATTTTAAGGTCTACCAATTAACCACAATACATTTTGTTTACAGTAGGATCATAAGAAATAGTGTCACAAATTTAGTCCCAAAAGACAGGTGAATAGATCCATTTCATTGTACTGTAAAAAACTGCATGTTCAGTTTAAACCGAACAGAAACCAAGCCTGATGAAAAGAGGTTGCATTTATGGAATCTACACTCATATGGCCTGTGACATTTATAAAGTAAAAACTTACATGAGAGCTTTGGTCAGCTCCTGACTGGTTTAGTTTTATACAGAAATAAAGAGTTCAATGACTCCTCACACAACGCTTTCTATTGCACCTGCAAAACAGCTTTAAAAATGACAAACAAATGTGCTTCCAGTGGGCTGCAGGAACCTCCAGCAAGATAAAACAAGGCAAGGTTCTGCAAACAGGGTTTAAAAGCAAGGAAATCAGATGGAAATGAACAAGAGCCAGAATGAAAGGCAGAGGAAATTACCATTTTGAAGAAAACATTCACTTCACGTATAACTACATTTCACCAATTCACTCAGTCAAGGAGTTTATTTAAGCAAAACTCTACTGATCAGACTACAGATTCTCTACCACAACAGTCCCTTCTTGTCTCTTAACACTTACCACTTCTCTTTTCAAATGCAGAGCTGATAAACAGCAGCGGTGTGTGTACTTCTCCTTCTGAAGAGCCACCATGACTACCTGTTTCAGACATCCCATGATCACCACAAACAACTAGCAAATTGGGCAGAGAAGATTCTTCCTGCAAGTCACAGAAATAAATNATTCCATTTTTTAAACTGGCTCACAACACCTGGGGTAGATTACAAGAGACATCAGCAACTAAATGTTAGGCAGTACTACTTAATTTGTAATAGTTAAGGATATAACATATCTGTCAGTATGTTGCAGAAAAAGAAAACCAACCACAAAAATAACTTTAGAAGAAACTGTCACCTACAAAGTCACAAGAAACCGACTAAAGAATTAAAAAAGGTCATGGTACTGTGAGGAGAAATTTCACAGTCCAGGAGCAGTAGCATTACATAGATAGAAGTATCCCTCCCTCCATTTTTTCAGATTCATTGAGCTTTCAACATGAATGCTAAATTATTAATATTGTAAATACCAATGTAATAGAAATTTAATATAAAAAGATAATCTTATTTCTAGTAGACTCTAGTCTCCCAAGTGCTTTTGGGATAGAAATATGACATGCCTGATGTCAAATTACGTTTTTCTGAAGAAAAAGAAACACAGACATAAGTGAGGCCTATCCAATAATTTTGAGCTAACAAATCAAAGACGGCAGAAAATAAACATTGTCATTCCATAACAAAGCGGCTCTCTGCCATCTCTAGTTATTAGCAGTATCTGTTTTATTCAAAAGTAAAATGCTTTCATTATTTCTGTATTCTAAAACTGAGATACAGGCTTGCATATAGTTGTAACAAACTGCAGCAAAACCACTGCAATCAATGTTCATGTGATGTGAGGTCCACAAGCAAGATTTAACCTCTCTTTTCATAACAGCACCCATTTGTCTAAAAATACTATTGAAATTTTATGAGCAACTACTCTCGATTGTACTTGCCAAAAGCAAACAAGATTCAGGCCATTTGGAATTAGGACTTGGTATTTAAACATCGAGACTAGTTATATAAATGACATCCTGTATTTCCAAAACTAAAAACAGGTTCAGATTTGGTAAGTGGTGTGTTACATCTAGCATAAGAAAACTGCTGTTTACAACCACCATTTCCACCACCTGAATCTTTTCAAAACTGAAGAATTAGGTATGCTTTTACAATTGTAGAAACTGGAGCCATTAGCTATACACACCCACTGTTCCTTCTGCTGAGTATCACTACTAGAAAACACGCCAACTAGCACCTTAATTCATGAGTGTAAGGAATTTTGGCATATATTCCTCTCCTCTTCCCACACACCAAGGAGGAAAGTTATTTTTCACAGCTGTTCAAAAGAGACTGATAACAGATGTTACTAAGGTCACCCAGTAACTCACTAAAAACCTTACACTGTACTAGGGAATGGCCAGGGAAGGAAAAAGACAGAAGAGTATCCTCTTTGGTCTAGGAATAAACAAGCTACCAACCACAAACAACCAACCATTTTGAAGGTGGTCTACAACTGACAGACACTGATCGAAGAAGAACTGTATTACCTTTGAAAGAAGAGAAATATGAATCTTCTTCAGGATGTTATCCATTTCATGAAGTTTTGGTCCCACTAATGGGCTGTTTGGCCCAGACACGTGTCCAATATGGTCCAACCCTAGATAATGTAGTATTAGGAGATCCCAGTCTTCTCTCTTCAACACTCTTTCCAAATGCCTGGTAACATTATCATCGACCTCAAAAATAGAAGGAAATCAGTTAAAACGTAACACCCTCTTGTAAAAAGCACAGGAAAACTAGATTGCACTACCCATGAAAATTCTGTAGAAGCTTATAGTAATTAGACTTACAGTATTAATGGGGGGGGAAAAAAGGGAAAAAAAACCCAGATGAGTTCAATTCCAGAAAAGTCAAAAAATCTATCTTACAAAACAGATTCCTCACGCCATTTCACTCTTTTCTGGTTATGAGACATCAGATTACATACAAGCAGAGAAAATGGGTTGTCATGCTTCCACAGATACTTTAAAAAACATTTCAAGAAATTTCCAGTCACCTTCATCCTTCACACTCCTGATTTGTCACTTCACAAGAAGTAGGTTCAGGGAAAAGCCTCTCTGTGCTTGGAAGCATGGGGGGAAAAAACTCGCTTTTGTGCTTCCAACCCAATTTTGTGCTACAGTGCAACCACAAAAAGACTGCACTTGCTGTGAGAAAAAGAACAGAAAATGTTAAAGAAATTACAAATATTTGAAAAAGACTACATGGGGCCTAACTTGCACACTCTCCTGCTTAGGTTGACAAGGTATTTTTAGTTGCATTACTTTCTTCCTGGATATTGAAAATCCTCCAAAAATATCACATGCGATATCACTTTGTTGACTCTGGATATAACTGACTAAAAATTATAAAAAGCTTTCTGTTTAATGGACTATGTTCATAAAGTATAAAGCCTGCATAAAGAGCTTGAAAGCTACACAACTGCAGATCCAGCAGCATGCTTTCATTTTCCCACTCCATGTTGAAACTTTTGCAAGTCTTGTTAGAGTAACCAATTAGAAGTATCATCCAACTCACACATCAGACCTATTTTACCTCCTTAAACACACATCAGTAGCAGCAGGTCAAAGGCCTGAACTTCTACAAATCATAAAGATTCAAATTATGAGCTAAAATTGCCAAGCCATTTTACTCTTTGAGTCTGCCCAGAGTAAGATTTTTCACAGTGTCTTTAATTTACTTTCTCTGCTCCCCCTTTGATAACATGTTGAAATACATCTAATACTGCCATTCCAAAAGTGCTAAAATACTACAGAAGGTATGATTCTCGGAGACCAAGATTATATATTAATGGGCCACTGGAAGGTGGCACATACTAATATAAATGTGATAGCAAACTGGAAACATGGATAGTGGAATTCTTAAAGCAAGTGTTCTAACTTCCTACTGCAATATACTGTAAGAATATCATATATACTTTCCGTAGTATATGCATGATGGACTAGAACGCTGAGAATACTGAAAACACTTATAAATCCAATTCCTATTTAATTGCCAGGTTGGTATTTTAGAACAAAGATAGTTTTACACATTCATTCTCAGAAGTTGCCACCATGTGTTTGTAGTCACATTATTTAACTTTGGATTATACAAAGCCTCTCACCTCTTTAAAGTCTGATACGAAAAAAGATGTTGTTCCATCATATTCCACAAAATGCTTTGGAAACAATTTAACCCAAGTATCATCACCATAAAAGATTATTCTTTTCCCAGCTGATTTTGCCTGCCATATCAGATTGTCATCCAACAGAGCTGGAGAATTGAGGTTCACAATAACATCAATGAAACCTGGTATGCTACCTGTCATCAAAGCCTACATAAACAAAACAAAAAAACCCAAAAACAAATAAGAGACATATTAACAGAAAACAAAAAGTTCCCTGTACTGAGAAGACAGTATAAAGGAAGCAACAAAGCAGAGGGCATAGAAATAGCACTTTCAATAAAAAAAAAAAAAACAAAGTAAAAGAAAAAATGAACTGCCATGCCATATCACCTGCCATAACACAGGGATAGCTGATATCGGAGAAAATAACTGCTTTACAGAAAGGCAAAAATAGTATTCTCTTAATTAGTGGGCAGCAAAATGACATTGCATGACAGTTGAAATTGGCTTCCTTTACTCATTAAGTCACCAAAAAGACTGATTAGAAGGCCTAAGTAAACTGACTTAGCAAAAAATAGCAACGGTAGCAAATTCAAATCAGTAATTCAGAAACTTCTGGAAAATGTGATGACATCCACCTGTCAAGAGTAACAGGTTATCTCCCTCTCACTCTCTCGCTGTCCTTCTGGCTGACCTACCAAAGTTGCTTGCTCATTTCTTCCACATACAAAATGTCACTCAGACTCATCACTGAGAAACCTTGATGACCAAGTATTTTTATTACATGGCCACAATTCATCTTTTAGTTACCTGGAACATGAGCATATTTCTTTTTAAGCTCTGGAAAAACTATCCCTACGACAAAACTCATTTAAACTAAACTGGATTTCCCACCAGAATGTAAAAGAACACAGAGAAATCCCAACAGAAAGTATTCTTGAATAGAAGACAACTGGAAAATTTGATGAATGAGAGGCAGCTGCCTTCCTGTGATTACAAATGAAAAAAATTATGTTGATCATTTAAGCCTGCACTAGGGCCCTAACTGCCCTAAATGATACTCACAAACCTTCCCACCACAGAGCTACTAAATAAAGAACAAAACAAAGTTAAATTACTTAAGAGGGAGCTGCCACCTCTTCCTCTGCCTCTGCCTCTCTACTTTTCATCATTCTCTGACCTGCCCTTTCCTGCAGAAAGCTCCCCACGGCCATGGCAAATCAGGGCTCTTATCACAAAGCAAGTTTCAGGCACAAATTGAAGTAACACAGCAAACCTACCCTTCATGCCAACTGAGAGCATATGAAACAACATGGCCTTCAAAACCTTCTCGAATGAAACAACCCCAAGTGGAAAAAACATCCATTTACCTTAATTCGAGGCATAGTCACAGTGGGTGGCTTCGCTTCAGCAATGAAACTGTAGGATGTCCCTTTTTCAACAACTTGTGTAGTATACGGCATGAACTGTTTACCTTTGGATCCAAACACAAAGTCATCTCTCAAAGCATCTATCAGCACAATGACAACTTTTCTGAAAAGTGGTGCTGGAATTTTGGTCCAGTTAGAAACCATTCCTACACAACAACAAAAAAAGGCACATAAAAGTCATCAACAAATTTTAACAATGGCTGGACAGAAGTTAAAGGACAACTTTACCAGAAACAAGTGTTTACAACTTCTTTCATAACTTTACATTCAGAAGTGAGAAGCTGCAAACATCAGCAACCAAGAATAGTAACTGAAGTAACTCAGCCTGAAGTTTGGGCCATCCTGAATGGGAATGGCACACGAAAAAAAATCCAATAAAGCGTATAGGGAAGAAAGCAAAATATGAGTGGAATGCACAACTTGAAATTGGGAGAACTAGGGAAAAGCTGCGAAATGGAGAATGTTCAAAGGAATAAGAAAGGAAGAAGCTGCTACCTTCTCTCTGTTTAATTTAGTAAAGCTGAACTACACATATCCCACAGATAACTTCCGTTAGAAAAAAAGATGCAGCATCCACCTGTGCTAATACCAAATTCTGCACATCAGAACATACCTCAAACAATGCCTCTCACTCCAATCCCATCATAAGAGAACAGGAAAGTCACAAACAGACATTTCCATTGGAATTTGAAGGGAAACAAACTGTGCCCACTAGCGTCCTTCCCACTAGAAGACAATATGCCAGGACAGCTGCAGGACCAGAGTCCAGTTCCAGACTCCCCTGAACACGCCATGTGGGCAGGCACCGCAAAATGTTCCCATGCATCAGCCAGCGGGCAGGGTCATGCCTTCAAGCCCACCTCTTTTTCCCTTGCATGGACTTAATGCTGGCTACAGCAACTTTTCATCTGCATTGCGCTTGCTCCACATGTTGACATATAGTTTTTACAGCAGCAGGTTTTGGCTCAACATCTCTACAGGTCCCACATCTCTACCAGGAAGAAACACATGAGAAAATGGAAGAAGAGTGGATCCTACCCCACAGATCTCTCTTCAGACAACACCGTGGTGAATCCACTTCTCAGTACATGCACTGAAGTTAAAGGGTTTACATTCCTTCAGAGTAAAATGTGTTTCTGAAAAAGTGCTTGAAAATTTGGAAAGGCCACAGATAATATGTCTAATGAGAACCTCAGAAAACCACCTCAGAAACCATACTTTTGAGAAAATAGATAAGGACATTCTGACATTTGACATGCTGACACTCACAGGGATTTTTCCAGATAAGGAAATTGGGGAGGAGGTCACAGCAGGGGTAAGGAGGAAATCTGCACAACAACAAAATGCTAACTGCCAGCAACCCTGCTTGAAATGTTTTTCCAGGTCCTAAATTATCAACCTACCAGGCATGCTTTGCCTCTCAAGCGATAAACAAGAAGGCACAACCAGAAGTACCCTACTCTTAGCTGTACTCCTATCCACTCGCTCGGGAAAACAAAACTTGCTGGACACCAAAAAAAATTCAGAGCACAAACACACTCTACTCTCAACTCCCTCCTATAGTGTTATTCATCAGTATGGCAAAGTGATGGGAAGTGCAAAGCAATTAGGTGTGGATTACAAGTAATTTGAAAATACTTATTTTAAGAGTTGTAAAGCTACGACTTATGAAACTTCTGGCAAGCAGCATGCTTATTTATCCCTGCTATTGTTATTTAGAAGACAGTTACTTTACATGAAGCTGTACTTCTTTAAGCTTCAAAACCATGGGGTCTACCAAAAACTTGCCACAATGCTGTGCTGCAAAGATCTGCTGTCATACCAGCAACTACACAATTTTAACAGTCATCCCACAGGTAGGACCAGCATGGATTGAATGGCAGCCAGGGCTCACAAAATGAAATATTCAGGAAATACCCAAGCCCCAAAGAAACACTCTATTCTTAACAGATCTAAAGTAGGCTGAAAGCTTTACTGTATCATGGTTTAGTAAGCAATCCCAGAGCTTATCATCCAGACCCAGAGACTGCTCTACAAGTGTAACCCAAGAAATACAGAAAGGAAGTGTTCTTCAACTGTCACTCCATTTTTGACCACTTAGACCTAGGGTTACTACTACTCCTAAATTTAAATTGGTTTAGAGCCCTATGGAACACATTTATACTTTTCAACTCAAAGCAATCTTTCCAAAATACAACTGCCTGACACTTAACTCCCACCACACCAGTCTCCCTCCACCCTCATCTCCTGCCAATAATCACACGTGAATGCAACACTTCACCCACGGCAACCTGTCAAGCATATACTGTCTTGGTAATCTCCAGCTCAAAAGCCACCTTCCATTTGACAGCACCCACTTAGGTCGGTAAACAGATCAGATTCTTTCAGTGTTCCTGCTTAACTGATACCAGCACACCACGCTCCAAACTGCACACCCTTCTTTTCCCTTCGTTTCCTGTAATTTACATAAGCCTGACCCAACATGCACAATGACAAATACTTTAGAAAAATTATCAGTAACACAGAGTTAAGACCCAGTTTGGCAATGACAGTCCTGTTCCACCAAGTTCACCACAAGTCCTGAGCAAGAGGGACTACTCAACTTAGCTGTCCGCTGAAGTTTCAGCCCACACGCTCAAAGCACTGGCAAAGAAGACTCCTTCAGGTACATACTCCTTTTCTTCAGATTATTTTTAATACAATTTGTGAATGGACATATAAGACTGCTACATACCAGCACATCTTCTACCAACTCCTTTGTAAAAAGATACATGAAAACTTTGGTTTCACAATTTCAGGTAAGGAATACAGCAGGACCATTTCAGAGAAGCAGTGTTGGCCAGTAACACCACACATTTCGCAATCCAACCAGACTGTGAAGGAAACACATATTACTACAGCTGATTTCCTGGCTACTCAGGCGTCCAGGTCTTGCTGAAGTGGCACTACAACTCTCCCATGCTGCTGTGAGCATCACAGAACCAATGATTCTCAAGCACAAAAAAATCAATAAGTTAACAGAGCAAGCATGTGAAGCACTGTAACTGAGCTGGCATTATTTAATGCAGACAACTTACCATTAGAGTATGGTGGCTGCATCAGAGGAAGGGAAAGGAGAACAGAACAGTACAAAACGTGGCAGCTGATGCTTATAAACCTTTTTTGCAACCATAAGCAGGTAATGCTGGCAGGGATTGACAGCTACATGCAAAAAATCAGCTCGGTTCTTAATTTATTTCAGGAAGAGGTCTGCAAACACGATGGCGCTACTGACAGCTGTCCCACAGCACTGCGGGGCCGCACGGCACCGGCTGCCCGCAGGCTCACAAACCACGGAACAAAGCGCAGGCCGACGGCAGAACGCGCAGCCGTCAGCGACTGGACACCTCTCCCCGCCGGGGCTCGGCCGGCCCGGCCCGACCTTGCCCGCGCTACGCCGTGCTCCGGCCACAGCCGGAGGTTAGCTCGCGGGCGGGAGGTTAACGCGGCAACCGCTGCTGGGGGCTGGGAACGAAGCGGGAAGGTGGGGGTGTGAGGAAGAAGGTAGCGCGGTTGCCCTGGTGACCAGGAGCCGCCCGTGCCGGGCCGCGGAGGAGGAGGGTTGCCACGGCGATCAGGGGAGGGGCGGGCTGCTCGGGTTACCTGGGCCGGACGGGGACGGGTCGGGGGGGGGGGCGC
>VXBZ01007482.1:37314-47322 GCA_013399135.1 Heliornis fulica | reverse complement strand
CACCCCACATAACTGAGTTTTCTGCTTTCCATGACTCGGAGATAGGATCAGAAATAGTTGGTAGATTGGGGGTGGGGTTTATATATTCACAAACTCAACATGATGCAACCCTTGAGTAGATGAACACATTCTTTCTTGTCCAGCATACATGATCTAATAAGCCAAGAAGTGAAATGTTCCGTGGCCTGTTAACCACGCTGGATAACATGCAGCAAAGCATAAAAAACTGGATGCAGAATTTGGCATAAAAGACTCTTAACTGGTTTATCCTGAGATATTTGCTAAGAGGAACTGTGTCAGTCCCTACAAGCATAGTCTGACAGTATGTCACATGCATTAGGTGAAAAACCATCTCCTGACAGTGGTGAGAGTTTGCTGTTTTCTTGCTTCTATTGAATGTTTTCTAATTCCAAAAGTGACTGATCAAACAAGAGAAATGAGCCTCATGTGCCATTGCTTCCCTTTGGAAGAGTGCATTAAAATACAAACTTCTCTGGATCTGAGCGTTGAAGGAGTTTATTTTGGTATAGTCATGTAAAAAAATGAAAAAAAATATTACAAAATCTGGACTCTTCTGTGTTTCATGAGGTTATTTAGGTCAGTATTCCATTCCTTTTCTGCCACTGAGTGTGCTGTGGGGACAGAGCTACAGCTGAGAGTGAAATGTGGCCTCTGCAGCCAGGAGGGGAGGATGGAGCAGCTCGCTTCCAAGCCATGTTCCTTTGGAATTGGATGTCGTGAGACTGTGTTAAAAACCAGTCTTGTGTGTTGACATTTTCAAGTGAGAGGTGAGTGTTCTGAATGAAACTGTTTAATCATCTCCTGCCTCTTCAGAGTGGAAAATTCACCCTACTGGTGAGGCACTTTGGGTAAATGCTCTTGGTTGAGGGGAGAGGGCAGGGTCATTGCAGAAGAAATCTTCATGCCTTAGAAAGAAGGAACTTTTCCAATTATTTTGTGTCATGTACATCCTTCATTTGTGAGTCTGGCCCTCAGCTGGGATGAACCATCTCACCTCCATGGGTCTGGCTCCTCTGTACAACCTGGTGCTGGTGTCCTCTGCTAGTCATTTAAAACCCACCTGGCAGGACCAGGAGATGTCTAGGTTAGAGGAGCAAAGCTGTGGTAGTGATCTGAGAGGATATCCTGGGTGTTCTCCCTGCCCTGAGGAAACAATAAAAATAAATGCTCATTACTCCTGGAGCAACCAGTGAATGTCAGGAGTTATGGACTGAGCCGGTGCTTACGGCGACGTTTGTTGTAAGGTCACGCACATAAAACTGAGCAGGATAGGTGGCTGCAAGAGCATTAAGTAACATAAAGTTCATTCATGCCACAGAAAATAGGAAGCCAGGTTTTGGTGGCAGCCTGTGTTAGTGAAGGTGTAATTTTTCCACTGTTGTGTAACCTGAATAGCAGGTATTCCCACACAAACAGAACTGTGTGATGGACATTAACTCCCCAGCCCAGGAGCCCATTTGCCAGGCTTGGGAAAGAACTACAGATCCTTTCCCAAGCACTTTTTAAACCCAAGTTAATACTGAAATTTCCTTCAGCTGCATTTGCTGTGTTTTCAGTGTTCCTGGAGAACATCTAAATTGTGTGTGTGTGTGATGAGCATGACACCATCTCCCACCTGGGTGGGTTTTCCACTGATGGTTGTGAATGGGAAAGAACATCCCTTGGTACGTGGTGGGGGAGGCTGGTAAATCATGGAAGGAGAGGATTGGACTGGACCTTTTCAAAGACCTGGAGGAAATGGTATTTTGCAGAGTAGTTTTGGCTTTTGTTCAGTGGAAAGGAGCCTTTCTTGAGGGTTTGGAGGGGAGGAACTGGGAGAAAAGGCTGGGTCTGGATTTTCACATAATTATGTGGACTCACTGCTAAAGAAGGGAATATATTCAGTAATTCTTTGACATCAGAGCTCTATGGATTGTGTTGACTATTGTGTACAGTTTAGTCGATTATTGTGTCCAGTTCTGGGACACTCAGTTCCAGAAGGACATAGAACTCCTTGAAAGAGCCCAGAGCAGGGCCACCAAGATGATGGAGTGGAACATCTTCCTGCTGAGGACAGGCTGAGGGAGCTTGGGCTCTTCAGCTTGGAGAAGAGGAGACTGAGGGGTGACCTCATTAATGTCTATAAATATGTTAAGGGTGAGTGTCAGGAGGGTGGATCCAGGCTCTTCTCAGTGTTGGTCAGTGATAGGAGAAGGGGAAATGGGTTCAAGCTGGAACATGGGAATTTCCAACTGAAAAAAAGGAAGAACTTTTTCACCATGAGGGTGCCAGAGCCCTGGGCCAGGCTGCCCAGAGAGGTTGTGGAGTCTCCTTCTCTGGAGACATTCAAGACCAATCTGGACACGTTCCTGTGTGATCTAATCTAGATGATCCTGCTCAGGCAGGGGAGTTGGACTGGATGATCTTTCAAGGTCCCTTCCAACTCCTCATGTTCCAATCACACGTTCTGTGATTCTGTGTCTGTGCTTGTAAATCACAATTTCTTGTGTTTGATTAAGTGTTTTAATTAGGTGCTGCCACACTGATGCTTAAGGGTGCAAGGCTGAGTTTATAATCTCAGAATCACAGAATATTAGGAACTGGAAGAGACCTTGAGAGATCACTAAGTCCAACCCCCCTGCCCGAGCAGGATCATCTGGAGTAGATCACACAGGAACATGTGCAGATTGGTCTTGAATGTCTCCAGAGAAGGAGACTCCACAAAATGGGAATCTCTGGGATCCTTTGGGGAAGGAGCAGTAGTTTAGGGAGAATCTAGGTTCCCTAGGGCAGGTCACACAGGTTGGTGTGTGACCTGCCCTAGCACAAGCACTACTGGGTGTGCCCCAGTAGTGCCTGTGCTGGGATGGTGCTGGGGTGATGCTGAGATAAGATACATTCTGGAAGTACCTGTGGGAAAGGCAGCTCTTGCTATTTTTCACATTTTATTAGTCCTGTCCCACTTGGTTTTGTGAGAAGAAATCACTGGGCCAATTTATTTGCTGTGCACCAGGACTCGGAAAAGAAGCAATTTTAAACCAGGATTTGTAGCAAGAGGACAGGAGGTCTCCTAAGCCATTATGTCACTTACTTTTCAAAGCTGCTTTGGGTTTGAATCTTGTATTTACAACTTGCCCTTTTCTGTGAACTCCAAGCACTGAGCTTTTCCGGGGGAAAACCTCTCCATACATCCCCATGGCCTGGTGTGCGGAAATGCCCTCCAGCTCAGTGTTTGCCTCTTTATTTCTCTCCTATTTTGAATTGTGCTCTTCAAGGAAACTGAAATAATAAAAAAAAAAAAAAGAAAGTTCTGTTGTTGGACTGGTCTTGAATAGTAATTCCCCAGTCAAACCTAGCAACATCCTAAATGAGGCTGGACAGCTGTTTCCCAAATATAGTATACGTATATATTCTATACGTGGTAATAAAGCTTGGTTTTCACTCCCTGCCGTCTCCCAGCCCCCTCCTGCAGTCAATGGCAAATGTTGTTCTCAAAACTCCACTTGTCACATTCTGTTCTGGAGAACAGGGAGGATATTGAGATATACTGGCTTCTTTCCTTGAGTGCATTTCAATATGTATTTTGTATAATGAGAGCCCGAATCCTTCTCGCATTACTTATGCTTTAATCACACTGTGCTCTCCCAAGATTGCTTTAATCTCATTTGCATCAGCAGGAGTAGGGCTCTATGATGAGCAATATTTCATCTGCAAACAGAGGGGACCGATCGCGGGCGCACGGTGAGGAAGGAACTGGCTGTCCTGGATTCGTTACAGCTCTCGACCGAGGAGCGGTGTAGCATCCCGATTTGAGAAATGGGTATTCAAGAAATGGAAGGAACAAAAGCTATTTTTACAGTTTTCTGGAGGACCTGTCAAGTGTGATATTTCCCTTTTAATTTTCTAGTAAATGGCTTTTTGGCATGCGTTAACTCCCAAGAAGCGCGATGCTGCCTGGTGCAGCAGACATCATTTTGTACTTTAGCCATGACATTACCCTGTATGAGAACTGAAAAGTTATATAGATATTACACCAATATATAAACCATGTGTGTTAGGAAGACAAGTTCAGTTTTGAAATATTTGACTTAGCTATGCTTTTCACTTTCAATCTGTGCCAAACATGTGCTTGAATAACTGATGGAGTCATATGGTTCCCCGAATAAAGCACTTTATTGTGCGCAGACTTAGAGCCTTCCAACAGTTGTATTACAGAAGCTTGAAGATTAAGATGATCCAACTGCTTAGGGGGTATGTTCCACAATGAACATTTTATTTTTCTTCCCCCTTCCCCCCTCTATTTTTTTGTCCTAAAATGTGTCATTAGTTTGTTCAGCTGGTCGTGCAGCGACACTGACCGCAGAGCCTTTGGTGGAGAAGAGCAGCAAGTTACCTTCAGATTTAAGCTTTCACATCCATGCAAGTTACCTTCAGATTTAAGCTTTCACACCCATGTCCCTGTTGAAATGTCCAACACATGATTTTTTTCTATGAAGTTCTGGGGATTTTGTGAGGGGAGGGGTGTCTCCTGTCAAAGATTATTTCATCAGCAAAATAAGATTTAGGAAGGGAATAACTCATGCAAAAACAAGTGATGACAGGGAATAATTCTTAGAATTATAAAACTGAAATATTCAAAATCATGTTTTTAAGGCTATTTAGTGAAAGGGGGATCTCCAGCTCCTATTTCTCATCAGAGCAGTCAGTGCTTGGGAAGCTGTGTGGTGTGAAAGACCGAGTGGACAAGTCATCCGTAGATTGGTTCAAAGTTGACAGACCTGTCAAGCTGCAGAGTGGATCTTTTTTTCATTAGAAGCAGCAAGAACAGAAAATTAAATTCAGAAACGTGTGGAGTCATCTTGCTGTTGCCTGTCCTCAGGCTTATCAAAGGCCCTCACTGATTTTTGATGCTTCAAAGATTTTCACAAGAGTCGTAGTTTTGCAGTGAGAAGGAAAAGACATGACTGGTCCAAGAAGATCCTTGGAATTAGTAGTTTTTCAAAAGCTCCTTGTGCTTAAATACCTGAGGTTGTGGGTTTGGGAATGGGGGGAGGAGTGAGAAAACAAGGACAACTTTGTGTATAGTTAGGTAGGTTGGGGGTTGTTTCGGTTTTTTAAAAATTGATTATTTTCCAGGCAGGCCATGAAAGGATCAGTTTTACTGGATTCTGTGAAGAGAGTCACTGTACTGCTTAGATGTGCAAAGGTTAGCTGGAAAAATAATTTATGATTTTGAACTAATAAAAACTTTACTGCAAGAGATAAGGTTTTTATTTTACACACAGTCAAATCCTGCCCAGATTTTTGTGCTTACATAGAGAGATGAGGGCAGAGTCCTCATGTTATGTCCTGTCTCTTTTAAAGCTGTCTGAGTGCTGATAGTGGGATAACTGGAAGTGCCTTATCAGTCTGGGAAGGGGGGAGGGCTCTGATTTTTGTCCTTCCTTTTATGAAGATAGCTCTGTTTTCAGTGGTGGTTAATGTAAAAGTTAAGACAGATGGTTGACCTTAAGGCAAGCTCTTGCCTGTTTGATCCTATGCAAGTTACTGAGCTTGCTTTCTGTAACCATTATGCCAATAATTATCTGTAACTTCCATTATGAGAAATCTTGTGCTGGTTCATTTTGCAGCATTTTCATATTTATTGTCAGGTGTTTTTATAATTTGCTTTTTTGTTATATTAATAAGTGTCAGTTGATTATTTTTCCTGTCTCAGAATGGGTACCATTCTAGAAGATGAATGTTTCAGCAAGATCTATGCCTGGGTAATGTTTGGCTTTGGTAATGTTTTGACTTTTGCTGGAAGATGGAGTGGCACAGGGGACTGGGAGCACACATCCCCAGTCCTTGGTCAGATAGTTGGATAGTGGACACGTTTGGGTTGGGGTTTTTAGCATTGTACATTGAGTGCTAAAGTTACCAATTTCCATTTAAAGAATGTTGATTCTTTATGCAGAAGTTGTGCAATCCAATCCAAGATAACTTTATGTATAGCCACTTTATACTCTTGCCATCTCTGAATATATCAGCCCTGGCAAGAAAAACACTAAGATGAATATAAAGCTAAAGGACAATCACGGGTCCTGTCATCTTTGGGTTTATAGATTATGAAAAATAATTATTTCAGTTCCCTTGTCTTTCCACTTCCCTGCTCACCTTGGCAGCCTTTGCAATCCACCAGCTCTAGGCTGAATTAATCTTTCATGAAGGCAGGTGAGGAGAAATGCCCGCAGTATTCCAGATGTTCTTGCCTTGGTAATTCTCAGGAGTAACTTAAATATCAGATCCTCAGTGGAAACACCTCTTTTGATGCATAGTTCCAGGACTGTCTTTGCTTCATGTAACATCAGTGCTATAATGAATAGCATGTACAGGTCTTTCTTGTGTCATTTGCCTTTGAAGATTACTGCTTAGAGTAGAAAACTTACAAGTCCCTAAGGGTACAGCCCTTTATTCCCTACTACTTGGTTTAAATTCTTTGCTTCAGCCTGCAGCTTATTGACTGTGTCTTTCCTTGCCCATGCAGATGTTGTCTCCAAATTTGGAGCATTGGATTTCAGGATGCTTGCAAGTCTTGAATAAACTTTGCTGATAGAAATATGAAGACTGATCCTACTATATTTTCTTATTGACCCCCTGGTAAAACTCTTCCTGGTTGGTTGGTGATGTCCTTGGTGGGTAGTGTCTACTTCTTACGCAGTTTCACCCCCTTCTTGCATTTGTAAGCTCACTCCAGCAAATTCTTGGTCCTCCTCTCTCAGTGCATAAGCTTGGCAAGTTTGGATAAAAGGTTCTGAGTCTGGAGGTGCTAAAAGAATCATCCCAAATAAGACATGAGAGGGAAGCGACTGATGAGGGGGATAAAGCTCTTCCATCTGATGGGTGTTCTGCCGGGATGTGGGTGGCTGTGTTGGGGTTCCCCAGCTCTCTGGGGCTAGTGACACCCAACAGACTCAGGGGAGCTGGCTGGGCATTCTTCAGCACCCTGCTACAAAACTAATTGCCAGTGGTCCAGGGAGCACAGGAGACACTACTTCCATAGCCAGAAATGACCCTTCCAAACCACAGAACCCAGTTCCTGTGGACTAAGCTAAGGAAAATGGAGAAATTGAGGAAGGGAATGGATTAAGTATACCCTTTGTGCTGTCCACAGCCTTGCCAAAGCCCTGTGAAACAGAGCAGGGCCAGTAGCTGTTTTCAGTTTGTGGTGCTCTGTTCTATCATTCCTTTCTGTCCCGAGGTTATCCTGCTGCATCCGTGTTTTGTCGCAGAGGAAGAAGCGGAGAGGTTGTGACTTGCAGTGCTGAGCCCCTTTGTGATTGGAACGGTGACACAAGGATAATGATATAATTTAATTTTTCCTTTTATTTTAATACCTCTGCTTCTTTTATTTTCATAACTCAGCAGTAGATAAGTGGGTGATATGAATTGTGCCAGGGAGAGGACTGTGGATGGGCAGGAACAGGCTTCCTTGGATGCCCCAACCCTGGAGGTGTTCAAGGCCAGGTTGGATGGGGCCCTGGGCAACCTTGTCTAGCTGCAGGCCTGGAGGTTGGTGGCCCTGCCTGTGGCAGGGGAGGTGGAACTCTATGATCCTTGGGGTTCTTTCCAACCCAAACCATTCTGTAATCACTGTGGGAGGCCTGATGTCATTAGGCTGGGCTGCTGTGGGGTGCTGGGACTCTAAGGGCACCCAGGAGCCTGGATGGGGCCATGTTAACATGGGTGGGACAAGAAGTGCAGATGGGACTCCCAGAACATGTGTATCCCCGTGGAAGGAACCTCAGTGTCGTATGTTGGCGTTGCTGTAACTCTGTATGTCATTGGATGGTGCCTACAAACCACCCCTGGTCTGACCACTCTCTCCAGCGCTGTGCCAGCAGAGAGGGCATCAAACCCAGCACTACCAGGATGGCAGGAGGGGTGTGCAGCTAGGGGAGGGCTTCTACTTCCCTTTCACTTCAGCCCATTTTATCCAGACCCATTCAGTATCAAGAGCATTGACCATTTTGTTTATCATAAGGACAAATAAATTGCACTGCCTGGCTAAAAGCTTGTTAATTTTAAGTAAATGCAAATCTTAAGTGTGTCTGGGCTTCTTCAGGAGGCAGCAGCCACTAAACAAGGCTGTCACGTCACACGCTTGGAGTTTATTTTACAGAGAGCTCAGAGGAACTGAAACACAAAGAGAAAAGATGAAAACAGAAGTTCTTCTTTGCCTTTGTGTGATACAGAGCAAAGAAGCAAAGTTGTAGAAGCGTGTGGCAGATGAAAAATATTTAAGCCGCACAAAAGTCACTGACAGATAACATCTACTCATCTCGGTATTTGTACAAAGTGTCTTTCATATTACTGCAAAAAACACTCCCCTAAAAAAAAAGAATAAAGGGTCCTACATCAGCTTGTGGATCAAAAGGATTACCTTTGGTGCAGGCTGAAAATAGAAACCAGATAGACACGACTGCGAGGGTTTTCATGTGAGGACGGGGGAGCCGGGTTTGTGGCGGGAAGAAGCGGACAGAGTTTCACTGAAATGGAGGATATGTAGGTGAGCAAGTAGGTGCATGTGACACAAAAGGTAGGAAACCTGTGCCTAATAAAAATTCCTGGTAATACAGATGGCCTGATTTTCTTCCCCTCTCCTGACACTTTACTGAAATTTAAATTTTCTGATTTCAATTATTACACTATTTATATTCCTGTAATACCAAGAGTCCCGTAGAGAAGAGGCCTCATTATTAAGGTAACGCAAACAACTCTCATGCTCTGGCTTCAAGGAAACCCTTGTGACCATGAGTAGAGGAGATGGAGAGTGGCAGAGAAGAAATACCAGCATGTGGTTACTCTCATGAGGAGCTGCAGCCCTGGGAGCTCATGGCATGTGGTCAAGGTCATGGAAACCCTTCGTTAGCACAGGTCTGTGGTCCTGTCCCATTGCCCTCCTCTCCAGGTGCTCCTTGGATGCTCTTTGGGAGGGCTGTCCATGTGCTTGGAGATGGGTGGCCTGAAACAACAGAGGAAAAATGGGGCTGTGTTTTATTCTGCCATTCTGTGGGAGACTGGGTGAAGTATTACTGCTCACTGGGATAAATTCTTTGGTGTTCCATGCTTTGAGATGAGGACCTTGTATGCCAGAGACTTCTGAGCTTGCTCACAGCTGTCCTGGAGCTGCTCAGAAGACTCAGGGCTGCTCTGGGGCTCTGCATCTGTCCCATTTCTTCCAAGTTTTCTGAACACTTTGATTTCTATCCCTACCTTTGTCTGGCCTGGCTCTCTTCTAGTGTGTTTTGTGGATTTTTTCCTTCTGACTTCAAGTCTTCCTCAACTCACATCTTTTTTTTGGTGTGTATCCACATGGCCTTGTCTGGTTGGGCTCAGAGGCCGTTTAGATGCGATCATCTTCCTCATCTCTGAAGGATAAGTGTAAGTTCTCTTCGTTGGCCATGATCCCATATTTCCTACAGCTTGTTCTTTGAAGCTTTGCAATCAGGCTGCAGAGTACTATTTAAAGGGTTTACCTTTTTATATTGCCCTGACTTTTACATTTAAAGACTGACCTAGAGTTTACCTGTCAGGTGGTTTATTTTTTTTAGTCATTCAGAAAAGTCATAGTGCATAGATATGATCCCAAATCAGAAAAAAAACCCACGCTGTTCTTTGATTTATGAAAGAAAATACAGTGTGCCTATGGTTGGAGGACAGTTGGGAGTTAGGCAAGTGCATAATCTGCAGCATGTGAAAAGATTCTTCATCTTTATTGGAGAAGAGAAGGCTCCAGGGAGACCTTATAGTGGCCTTCCAATCCCTGAAAGGTGCCTGTAATAAAGCTGGGAAGAACTGTTCCCGAGGACATGGAGCAGTAGGATGAGGGATGATGGTTTTAAACCAGAAAAAGGGAGATTTAAGAAAAAGTTCTTCAGTCTGAGGGTGGTAGATCACTGGAATGGGTTACCCAGAGAGGTGGTGAAGGCCCCATCCCTGAAGACATTCAAGGTCAGGGTGGATGGG
>VXBZ01007482.1:0-37297 GCA_013399135.1 Heliornis fulica | reverse complement strand
TTTGAAGGTCCCTTCCAACCTAAGCCATCCTGTGACTGTATGTGCCTGAGCGCTCCTCAGGATGCGTCCCCGTGACTGCAGTGCTTTCTCTGCCTTCTGCAGGAAGCTGTGATTTTTATCACACCCAATAATTTAAATAAAAGCCATTCAGATAAACAGCAAAATATTTGGCTGAAGGACAGCAGCTAGACAGAAATTGATCTTGTGTTTTATAAACGCTGTGGCTTCAGAAGAGTTTGCAACCCCTAAAGCTCGTCTGGTTTGCTTCCCCCCAAATAAATGATCTTTCCCAATAAAGATATAACCACTGCCTATAAACCTGTCTTGATGTCTGTCTCCAGACTATCAACACTTCTGCACAGTATGCATTGGGAGTGTGCAGATAAATAAGCATGTGTGTAAGATGAAATTTGCTTGTTGTAACCTTGCTTTGTTAATGCAGCACTAGCAGCACCCTGTCGTGTAGGAGCAGCAGAACTGGAGCTGCAATTTTGTGGGTATTTTTCCCTTTTCCCATATTTTTATGGTGGTTGTGCTTTCCAGAGAGTGTTCTGTAACAAGGGACTAACACATCTGTGCACAAATGTTGATCCCTCTCCTCTTTCTTCTGTTTCTTGTGTTGTTGGGATGTTAGTGCTTTGCAGAATTAACAGGAAAGGCACATGCAGGGCTGTGATGCTTCCTTGCTGCCACGCTGCAGCCCCATGGTGTGAGGCTGTGTGGAAGCCATGTAGACAGCACATCCTTGGGAGGGAAAGTACACTCACGGGGTTTCTTAAAATTTATATCTCATGAACCTTTCAGAGTGCAAATCCTACCTGGTAATAGAAGGGCCTGAGTCATTTAATTCATACAGTCGAGACTGCTCTAGTGAGCCAAGGAAAAAAAAAAAAAGAAAAAAATCGGGGCTAGAGCCAAATTTTTCTCATTTCTCTGAGATATGCTTCATAAATTTCTGTTCTGTGCAGGGAGCTTCACGCTTGATAATCAGAATAAAGAGCTGTGTGGTTCTGTGCAGGCCCTCCTGGGCAGATGGGATGGTATCTCGTCTGCACTGTGGAGGGAGCATCCCTTCCAAGGGCTGACACTACATCTTCCCATTGCCCTGTCAATTGGGCTGTGCTGAGGGAGAGGTGAGAACCCCTTTTCTCTGGGATATCTGGGTTTTTTCTTGTGTATTGCAAACAGATTTCCTCCCCCAGTGTGCTTGCTCTTTTTATCTTAGGGTTGTTTTGTGTGTGTTATAGGGCAAGTGTCATGGTTTTGAAAGCACGCTGGAAAACCTGAACTTTTCTTCCTCTTGCTTGAGCTCAGCACTGTTGACTGTATAGATGTTTTTAAGCTAGTTCTAACAGTGATTAAATCAGGCTTACTCTCCCTAAAACACAGCTCTTGATCCTGGGAGAGTGTTGGGTGACCCGAGGGTGCAGGTCGGGTTGCCAGGCCGGCAGGACGGAGTACTGGGTGTTGTGGTTAGGTCTGAACCTCCAGCTCTCCTCTCACTCCCATAACGTGGCTCAGCCCCAAGACATGGTTGAGCTACTGAAATGCTGCCCCATCACCTTCCTCTGAACCTTGTGGCACAAAGGCAGCAGGAGGAAGAGGGAAGATGGGTAATGCCAGCCTTCCTCCATCTTAATGGAGGAAGGACACCTTTCTAGAGCACTGGGGAAGACTCAGCAGAGCCTCCTGGGGTCCAAGTGCATCAGAGGGCTCAGGGTGATGGTTGGTCAAGAGTGTGGCAAACCCTGTCAGTGTTTTGACTGCACTGTGGCACCTGGAAGCCAACTCTCCCTTCTCCTTTAAGGTATGTTCTCAATACTGTGCCCAGCTCTTGTGCTGTGACAAGGACTCTGCTTTGACAGGCACGGTACCATTAGTGTGTTTACCGAGAGGAAAAACACTTGATAAAAGTTGCATGCAAATAGCTTTTTGGCATTGTTGTATGAATTGAAGCCATCTGAAAGCCATCTGACTGTGTAGGAGTGGAGCATTATTTCAATCAGAGTTTATATTCTCTCTGAGACTTTATTTTTTCCCACTAGTGAGGACGTGCATCCTTGATCTTATGGGGTTCTCAGTACCGTGACCTCATTGCGTGTTCATATCGAAGCGCCAAGGCTGCGGAGTAAATAGTGGCTCTCTTGCTGTATGTGGTTCAGGCTTGTTAAAACAGAGTAAAACCGGATGCTTCCATGCTTAGCAGAGGAAAAATGTGCATTAAGAAGGGTTTGGGGGATAATGAAATGCAGAGGATTAAACCTGGTGCTTTCAGGAACCCCACACCATGTCCTTGCGTTTGTGCCGTGTCTCCAGTTCACAAAGCGCGGGGGCAGGACGAGCCCATCCCAGAAATGGGAGGGACATCAGGGAAAATCTGGGGTGACTGCCCTTCAGGAGCCTGTGCCATGCAGGGTTTGTTCACCCTGGGGAGGATAGGGCCCAGGTTACACCCCCAGGAGCGCTGAACTCCCCGCCTAGTGCTGCTGGTTTGAGTCTGAACCTGTGCGACTCTATCTGGGAAGAGGGATGGGGAGCGCAATGATCAAGGCTAATTTCCTACCTTAATTATGGAAAAAATAGCCCTGATAGAATCTTATCTCTTCTCAATCCCTGCAGTTTTCTTACTCTCTTAATGATGACACTGAAGAGAGCTGCCTACTGCATCCCACCTGCTGTCATCTTCAATGAATAAACCAATCCAAACTCTAGTATGATTATTAATATCACACTTTAAACAGGGGTGCCAATACTTCTTACTTAACTCTTATATCCTGCTATGTCTACTCCTTATGTGCAGTTTTTTCTTCTGTGGCTACAGAAATGCATCATCTCATCATCAGTGGAAATCACCTCGATACGTCTCTCCCTGAACCCCAGCTCGAAACTTGTGCAGGTTTCAACATGGACACTATGACCCCACAATGCTTTCATGTTTAATTCTTTTCCTGAATTGCTTCCTTTTGAAATATGCTGCCAGGTCCCTCAAATAACATGGTTCATGTTGTCAGATGCTGTTCCAGACTGACCTGAAGTGCTTCTCCCTGTCCCTAGGTGAGAATGCGGACAGCAAATTGGAGTCCTCGCGACAGCAGATGCTGAAGGACCACTCAAAAGATTATGAGATAACAGTTCCCTTCCTTTTGAATGGAGAACAGTGGAGACCAGTAAATGGCATTTATTCCAAGGTTAGTCTTCCTTTTTGGCTATTATTTTACTGTAAGATGTGTACCAATCAGAAGGCTTTAGGGGAAAGTAAATGCACTTTTTTTTTCACTGTATCTGTTACAAGCATATCTTTTTGTGGTTTTATAGAGACCCTGCTGTCTAAGTTTGCTACTTACCTGATTTAGGAAAATAGATCAGGCCTTTGGGTTAAAATAATACTTTTTTTTTAACCTGTAAAGCAGCATTTGTTTCTGGTGGAAGCTGGAAGTGAAACAGTTCTTTTAAAGAGGTTAACCTACATTGCTTGACATCTTATCATACAACAGCCCCAAAACTGAAGGAGAGGTGACCACGACAAGCAACTTGTTTGATTAAATTCAGTCTGGCAGGGAGAACTTTAAGGAGGAGTGTAAATAAAGCCACTCTGTGGGGTGCAGCCTCAGGCGTTACCTGGAGCCTTTTGTGGGAGATGGCCCTAAGTGCTGTCCCATGGCAGGTGTCCCTTCACACTCAGCAGATCAAAGGATGTTCTTTGCCTAGAAAGGGATGTTCTCTGCCTAACAAGGGGTGATCTTTCAAAGGCCCTGCTTAAGCAGGGATCCTCTTCCCCTCTTAACAGGCTCCCTTCCCTTTATTCCCTCAGACCTTGCTGATAATATATAGGTGTCCTGGGTTTGTCTAGGATACAGTTCATTTTCTTGGGGCTAAACCATGATGACAGGTGTCTTTAGGAGAAAAGGGCTGCTTTTTGTCTCCTTGGTCTCCCTCTTGAAATATGGAGACAGCTTTTTGTTTATTATCACCAAAGATGTCACGGGAATCTCCTACACAGCCTTTGTAACTTAGCTTAGGAATGTGAGGAGTTGGAAGGGACCTCGAAAGATCACCCAGTCCAACCCCTCTGCCAGAGCAGGATCACTTCAATTAAATCACCTAGATTAAATATTTTAAATATCCAACTCTAAATAAAAAGGAAGAGGAAAAAACCACCCACCCAAGCAAAAACCATCACACACAAATGCAGCCAGCCCATTACTGCTTTCTTTACTGCACTGGGAAAGCTTTTGGAGGAGAAATCCTCAACTTCTGCCACTGTTTGCAGGACTGTGCGCTGCTGATTGACAAAAGTAGGTGTGAAAAGAGGTTTCAAAGCAAGGGCTCAGACTTTCAAAGAAAAGAATAATCATGTCTGGATTAAAAAGTTGCTTCCCTTTTCTTCTCCCCTTCCTAAATGGGAAAGAAGGGTTGGTCCTAGTTTTGAGTATCTGCAGTGATGAAAGGAATATCACTGTGGGCGTGTAATAGCTTATCTTAGAGAGATAACACAGATGGCTTGGTCCTAGATGTATGTGCAACTCTATTTTTAGATCATTTAATTAGAAACAGGCATTCTCCATATAGAGTTCTTTTAGCTACTCTCTGTAGCTTTCTGAAAGAATTACAACACAGTATCTTTATGTGAGTAATGATAATGTGATTTATATCATTAATTTGTTTCCCAGAATTGCTCTCAGTCTGAGATGAGCATTAGAAAAGATTTGTGGGTTGGTAGACAGATCCATGTGCTGTATCAGCACTTTTTTTTTTCTTTGAATACTCCTTTTCCATGGACACTGCTAGAAATTAAATACACAAAAGTGCAGATCAAGCTGTGGGAAGGACAGCAGCATTGAAGTGGTAGAGAAGAGTAATTAATAGCTTGTCACATAAATATTGATCAAAAGCACAAAAGTTAAATACTGGTGTATTTCATGGTTAAACATGTTCTTCAACTCATTTCAAAGTGTTCCTCCATTTAATATTATATAAAGTAAAAGAAAAAAAAAGTACTGTGTTCTTGTAACCAGAGGAATGGAACTGCATAGAACATATAGTAAAATAAATAACATAGTGGTTATAAAAATGCCAAAGTATTCAAGTTGTTTGTGTATAGATAATTGCCTTGCTATGATATCCCCCTTCTCCAATCTTTGATCATAAATACTCTTGTTTAACAATTAGTCCCTGAGAAACCACGGTAGTCATTTAGTGCTGTGTGCTCTCTCTTTCCTGTCTTGAAATAATACTATCCTTTTATTCACCCCAGGAGCCACTGCAATATCGAGCTCCTGTCTCATTCAGAATCAGTCTGGAATTATTATCAGTAAGCTGATGGCTTGTTCATGGAGCACCATCTGTGCAGTGCCCTGCGCAGAGCAGACGCAAAAAGGCTGGAAGTGGCCACGTCCTCTAATTGCACAAACACACAGATCTGCTCACCAGCAGCAATTAAGTTACATTTAGAGGAGAAAAAAAGTTTAAAAGTTACTTAGCTGTAACCTAGTTTTTACTTTAAGAGTTAGGGTGTAGCTTTTCAAGGACAACTAATGATTTAGGTACTTCCTAAGAGTGGCAGTTCAAATGAAAGGTAGGGAAAATCCAGTATTAAAATCAGGTGTGTGATCAAATCATATTTAAAGAATTCACATATAGAATCATAGAATGGCTAGAGTTGGAAGGGATTCCCAGAGGTCATCCAGTCCAACCCCCTGCAAGAAGCAGGGACACCCCCAACTAGATCAGGTTGCTCAGGGCCTCATCCAACCTGGCCTTGAACGTCTCCAGGGATCCAGGGGCATCCACCACCTCCCTGGGCAACCTGTTCCAGTGCTCCACCACTCTCACAGCAAAGAACTTTTTCCTAATCTCCAATCTAAATCTCCCTCCCTCTATTTTGAAACCATCACCCCTTGTCCTGTCACAACAGGCCCTACTGAACAGCCTCTCCCCATCTTTCTTGTAGGCCCCTTGAGGTTCTGGCAGAGCGCTAGAAGGTCTCCCCAGAGCCTCCTCTTCTCCAGGCTGAACAGCCCCAACTCTCTCAGTCTGTCCTAAGTATATTTCCCTAAGTATAAATGTAGTGTTTTGTTTCTGGGGAGAAATCTGTCTGGGCAGATCAGTTTACTCTCCACACCAAGTCAAAGCTGTAAGAGACCAAGACCCAGATGTCATGGTGATAATATTAATTTCAGAAATGTTATTATTTCTTTCTTCTTTATGCATATATTCATGCAAACCCAATTTTTATACTATACATATAAATAATATCTGCATACTTAAGATACATTACTAGGGATGTGCATGGTTTTTTGTGACTGTATGATGCTGTTCATCTAGTTAGTGGTTGTTCTCATTCCTCCTGGCATCATCTCTTGAGTTCAGAAAACACAGATTGTTTTCAGTCAGTGTGTTTTAATGGTGCCCAGTTGATTTCTTTTATTAACTGGAAATAATATTCCACCACTAATCCCGAACACACTCTGCTAAATTTAGTGGCTACTATTTTGAGTATCTAGTTGTTGCTAGTCAGAACTACTGATGAGTAACTGTGTCTGTGGGCATGTGGCAGTGGAAGTGTTGCACAACTTTGCTCTGTGCTTTCAAACAATAGCTGCCCCTATTTGGTGCAGATGGGATTTCCGTCTCTGTGGATATTTTGTGTGCATTATAGAATGTGTTGATAGGTCATTATACATTATAGCTGCAGTTCTACTTCCACTTTTCTGTGTGTTCATCACTTTGCATTCTGTGTTAAATAGTTTTTTCCCCAGTGCTTGATTTACACCCAAGAGGGTTGGGCTCTATTTTTCTTAAGTTTTTCAAAGTTTTGAACAAAATTGTTTCATATTGCAGGAAAAAAAAGAGTCTCTTTTCCCTGCATGTTTCCAGCTGAGTATTTTTCTTCAAACTTGGCTTGAGATTTACAAATCAAGCCAAGTTTGATGGAAGTTGGGTAAGTGATGTTTTAGTACACAGAACACTTTAGGGAAGATTTTTTAGAAGACCATCTGTTTGGCTTCAGCTTTTATCCTCACACCCTGTTAGGGACACAAACTGGTTAATGTGTGCCAGATCCCTGCATCACAGGAGCTGTGGGTCAGGTAATACTGGCTGCATTGGAGTGGAGCACGTGCCTTCTCTTGGGGAGACAAGCTCTAGGCAGGAAACGTTTCACATGGGCACAAAGGGTTTCTTGGCCCCATTTCTGTGCATAAAAGTTTGTAACTATGGGGGAAAACCACCTGCCAGGGCTGATGTGAAATAGTGGTAATGCTGGGGGTGGGTCCCAGCATGGCACTGCCCTCAGCTGGCAGCCATTCTGCCAGAGTGATGCTCTCATTAATGAAGTTGGCTTTGAATCTAGGGTTTAGTCCAGATCTTAAAATGCATTAATTTTCTGGGAAATTGAAAGCATTTTATGCATATATGATAAGATCAAGTATGCAAATAAACACAGAGTCCTCGGGTTGCAGCAGCTGTCACTCAGGTGTGGGGTGTGCAGGATCTGTTATACCACTGCTGGTGCCCGCAAGGACTCAGATGTGGTCATGAGGCTGATCAAGTGCTTCAAAAAGTTTAATCCTCTGAGGTTTCTAAGAGCTTATGAGCAGGTTTGGTGCAAGTCTCTTTACTGAGTGATGCTTTGCAGTTCTTGGTGCTTATGCATGTACTTTTGTAGTTCTGATCTCTGAGCGTGGTTTCTGAAGAGCCACAGGAGGAGCTGAAAAGCCCTGAAAGGCTTTGGTTGCCCAGGGTTTGCCAGTTCCCAGTGCAGGTTGCTTCCAAATGGTGCAGAGAATTGGGTTTTTCCATTAGATTTGGGTGATGTATGGAGGACAATGAGCAACTTTTGCTGTGTAATTTCTTAAAAATAATTAACTATAAGAAAGTAGATGTATGTGATATACCTATCAATGGATTGACCCTTGAATCAATGGATTGACCTCCACTTGAATCACTTGAGTCTCACCTGTATATGTTCATATATTTCAGTATATGGAAAGTATATTGGAAAAGCAAGTAGGTAGAGCTCTTGTTGAGTGGCAGAGGCTGGATGGTTTTCCACACACTGGCAGATTGGGATGTGTAGTTGGGGTTGGAGGCAAGCAAAAGAAAATGAAGATGCCCATGGTGGGCAGGAAGGATGGGAAGACCTGCAGAGAGTTCCTTGATGATGCAGCTATGGCACCAACATAGGTGACTCTTAAATCCAAATAAATCAGAAATTCATTTCCCCTTGAGGGAAGAGGGGATTAATTCAGAGAATATTAAAACTGCTTCACCAAGTTGAAGTTTTCAAGGCCGGGTTGTGAGCCAGTGTGAATCAGTTTCCCTCCTTTGGTTGGGCTGGTATAAATCAGGTTTGCAAACTGAAATCTTAAAGAAGTGTTTCCAAAAAAAAAGGAGAAAAAGATGAGAAGACAGTTTCTTTTCTTGTAGCAATGTCTTTTTTTTTTTTTCCTTTCTTGGTGTTATGTTGTACTTTGCTTTTCATTGCTAGAGTTTATATTCAAAGATAAAGATGAAGGCCAGCTATAAATATATACTTAGACCATATTTCTTCTGGTTTTTAAGTGTACTCTTGTCACAGCTCAAAAGATTCTGCATGTAAAGTGGCAGAAGATTACCATTTTCTACTGCTTAGCATGCATTGCATCTCATGAGCTTGCAAAGAAGTAGCTTTTGCATTTCTGTCTCCTTTAGTTGGGAGATGATGTGCTATGGATTGTGTCCATAAACATCAGACCCTTGATTATCTGTATGTCGTCCTGGATGATGATTGCTTGAATCCACACGTGCAGTTCTCCACTCGCTGTAAAAGTATCATGAGCTCTGACAGTTGTTAGTTGTCTTTATGGTTCTCCAGATTTATCAGCTGTTTAGGGTGTTACATTGATTCTCTTCAGCTTTTTGCATTTTTTTCATGCCCTCACTGTAAGGCTTTAATTCAGCCCCTACTGAAACAGGGTTTCAGTAGAGGCTGAATTTAGGGGTTTTTGCCATTGAAACAAAGAAACAAAAAAAAAAAAATCACTGGAAGGAAGAAGAAATAACCTTAAATTTGTTAAAAATCACAAGAATTATGCTAAAGGTTCAAGAATATATTTGAAGCCCCCAGACAGGGATGAGCCTTACCCCTTTGATTCTGCTTTTATGCTCTTTTCTTGCTGCATTTCTCTTGCACACTGTCAGAAGAGGCACAATCTATCATAGTACCATTTGGAGAGAGAGTGTGCACACCAGCTTCAGTACTACTATAAAACTACTGGTGTGCCCATCAGAAAACCCCCAATTTAAGATCTCTGTGCCAGTTCCTGTTGTCCCTCTTTGCTGCATGGTTCTGATACAGGGTTTAACGCATGGGTTACAGCTGCGAGCCCTGCTATGTTAGACAATTAATTTAGTGCTCAGTGTTTTCAAGAGCAAACCCATTCAAGTTTATTTCATAACTGGCATAGCCTTCGTGCAAGTGATAATTGTTTATATTCCCTTCAACAGAGCCTCCTGCTGTTCTTTTTCATTTGAAATAATTACCAAAGTTAAGACTTCCAGACAATTGTATTAAGGGGAATCATACAGTGCTGCTTAAACAAGTCTTTGAAGACTGAGAGGACAGCTTTCATAGCTCTTTTACATAGTTGTTTTACATATCTTAAGAGAGAGAGAGAGGCATAAACAGAATTTATAGTCCTCTCCATATTTTTATGACTCATGAGTATCGAGTATAAGAGGCAGAGCTGTGCATGCTGCTCAGGCTCTGTCATCAGCTGGGAATGTCACTTGGCACAGCCAGCCTCAGCGGTGAGAGAAGCTGCACTAATCCCCGATAAAATTCTCTGGGAGATCTGCTCCTCGAGCCTTTAATTAGTAACCTGGTAGTCATTAATTTAATAGCCTAGTAAACAATCTGTTATTTCTTTTGCCTTTTATGATATCTATGCCCCTGCCTCGTAGGGCCACTGTGAGGGCTAATTAGTTCAAATAGGCTCTATTATTTAATAACTCTTCTGCATTTGTATGATTCAGAAAGAGCATAATTTTTGCATGGAAGCTGTTAGGAAAGGGAGTGTAACACCTCCTCTGCTACTCGGTCCAACTCCGCTAACGATGCTCGTGGGGCTCGATTCCTTCAAAAGCAGCTTGTAGTCATCCCTTTCATGTTACCTAGTGCAAGAGCAGGTCCTCATGGAGGAAAAGGTGTTCCCTTCTTCTCAGCTAGCCCCATACCCATGTTTAACCCATCAATCAACCTGTTAATTGCATTGCTGATACTTATTTTAGAGGTGTTGGTAGGTGCGTTCTGGTTCTAGGGACTTGCTGGATCCTACAGCTATAGGCTAGAGAAATCCCTGCAGTTGGGACCACCAATAAAAACTTTGTGCTGGTGATTGAGTAGGGGAAATTCTTTTCTCTGTCTGCACTGAATCAGTGCCCTAGTTTCAACTAGATATACTAGTATTCATTTCCTGCCTGAAACGCTCGGGCATACTGGGAAGTGTTAAGCAATTGGGATTCATCCCAGAAAACGGTCCATTTCATTTTTAGCTTAAGCGATACAGTGTGTCAAGTCTGCAAGGTTTGTGCAGTGGTTTACACACAATATAAATAGCAGATATTATTGGGAGAGATTCCTATTTCAATAAACAGAAAATGCAGAGTTTTATATCAACCATCCACCAGACACGCTTCCCCGCCCCCTCGCTCCCCTTAGCGTCTTGGAGACCTCAGAGGGGCGAAAGTCCCTTTCACACTGAGCTGTTGGGAGCAATTTTGTCATACTTGGCCAGTAAACATCACCAGTGATGTAACAGTCTTGGGTGAGCTCTGTCTCCCCGTACCACCCGGCCTCCCTCTGCCAGCAATTGTGTGCGATGGGACTCTGCAGAAGCGCTTCGTGGCATCTGCTGCCCTGACCCACCAGCTATGAGGTAGTGTCTCGGAGCTGAGCTCGAGGAATCCATTCCTGTGTTCCTCTGTAAGGTGGTGGGACTGAAGCAATGGTCTTTAATGTCACTTTTCAGACTGGTGGTTAAAAAAAAAACCCAACCCAACCCCCAAACAAACAGATCATACTTTCCATAATAAAATGAGGAAAAAAAAAATAAAAAAGTTGATCTTAACGATGCAGTTAATGCTAGCAAGCCTTTAACGTGGTATTAAAATCTCAGACTCAGTTCTTGCAGTTGTGCAGCACTCTGCTGGGTTTGTAAAGTGCTTGTACCGAGGCATTTTCATATTGAATTAATTTAGCTTATACTTGGCTATTTCATGTCTCTTGCAACAGATCTTGCGAGCGTAAGGTATGAATTTCAGTGTTGGATTAAAATAATACTTTGCTCTCCAGCTATGAACATGTGATCACTTTTTTTTTTTCTTTTATAGGCAACAGGAGAATCTCCCTTGTTCTTAATTCTTACTCGAGTCAAACTGAGCCCGACACGAGCCCTGCGGCAGGCTCTCCGCCCCACACCCGCTCTGAGTGTGCGGAGCGATCGGTTCCTGCGAGGAGCCCTTTGAGGCCTTGCAGGTAACAGAGGAGGAACTTGGGGCCTTTCCAAGGACTTCAAGCAGGGGGAGACCATGGAAAATAAGAGCTGCTGACATATGCTCTGATGAAGACCCTACAGTCTGTTGTAGATTGGGTCGGTGTGTATTTTAGGGATGAAGAGGTAAACTTTAGCTGGTTGGTTCAGCAAGTCCTTCTGTTAACAAGCCTGATGCCTTTGCTGTTGAATTCTAATTCTATTTCAACATGATTTACTCAAACCCCAGTTGATTTACCTCTTCTATAGGAATATTTCTCATTTCTCAGAGTTGTAATGAGAAATCATAGAGGTTATATGCTATTGCACACTTGATCAGAAAAAAATAATATCATAAGGCTTTTCAAAAAATGCAGTAGTAATATCTTGACAATAAAGGGATTTCATTGTTGCTATTTTTATTTTTATTTTTTTAGAAACTGCTGCCCCAAAATCTGCCAATTCCTTTTGAAAAGCTTGTGTAGGTGAGGTGTCTGTAGTGTTTAGATATCTCAGCAGGAAGTTTGTGTTTGGCTTGAGAAAATTGCGTGTCCCTTTTGTGCACTGTCTTTCCTCAAGGACAACGTTTTGAAGTACAGTTGAGCTTTTGAAAGCTTAATGTAACAAAACAATTGCAATTTATGGCCTTGTAGACATGGTGGAGTGACGAAGCTTGATGACACTGGAGGTGAAATGCATTTGGTGATGATTTGTGTGATGCATTTCCATTTGTGTGAAATGTGGGGCTGCTGCCCATCTGATCTCATCCCTGTCCTGAGGATGTGCTTGTGATACTCTGGTGTAACGATAAACCTGGCAGTGGCACTGGTTGCACTGAAGTACATGCCTGTTCAGACAGCATTTAGATATTCATGGTGGCTTTGGCAGGTTGTGCTGAATCTCAGGAGGGGATTTGTCACCTTTCATTGCTCCCCAGCACACCAGAAAGCACTAAGCACCATTCATAACTTCAGCTCTGACTTTGTCATCATCTTTTCATCCTCCTCCCCAAATCCCAGGATGCTAATATGTTATTTCCTATGAAGTTTGAATCACTCAGGAAATTAAGAGCACTTAGGTCCTGCCCTCATTCCTTTGCCTTTACTGTGTCTCCTGCCTTTGGATCAACTTTATTTTGCTCCTACTGAATGACCTTGTTCCCTCTTCCTCTTCTGGCCATCTCCCTCCATCCGGAGATGCCGGGTGGTTTCTTGGCAGAGTTCACTACCTCGTTTGTGCCTCCTCCCTCCACTGACCCCATCCTTAGAGGAGCTCTTCAGTGATCCTCCACAAAGATGATCTTTTTGGGGCAAACCTGCCAAACCCTTCCCAGTCAGTCATCGCTGTCTGGAATGATTTGTCTCCTCCTCAGCTGGCAGCATTTTACACTGTGTGTCTAAAGTGAAGCCTATAGATCATTTTATTATTTGGAGAAGTGTATTTATTACCTGAGGGCACTTAAATGGCACAGAGGCAAATATTTTTAGGCCAAGCTGCTGCCTAGCAAGGGGAGGGTCAGATCTTCATTGAGATGCCTAATTTTTGCACGCTGATGGATGCTGTTTTCCATCACACTTCGTTTGTGTGAGTGTTGGGAGGTAGCAGCCTTCTTCAGGCAGCAACCTTGGATGAAATCCTCTACTGGTGTCTCTCAGATGACATTATTTACTTTAGTTTCACCCATTCCATCATCTTGCCCTAGATGTTTTCACACTAAGTACATCTCGTACCGAGGAAGAAACGCTGCTGATGGATGTCTGCTTCGACTCCTGGCAAGTGCCGATGAGGCAAAAGCTCTTCGATGTGTTAATCTAAACAGCCACAGGATCCCTGCCCCAAAAAGGACCATTTCCTTGGCAGATCCTGAATCTGCCTTGTTCAGAGAGGACTTTCTGGAGGTGAATCTGTCATGGGCAAAGCCAAGAGGAGCTCTGTGATTTTTTTGTCCTCAAAGCAACTTCTGGCATATCGCTGTTTTAATACTGCTCACTCCCCGCTGCCTGCGCCGACACAGGGTGAGTTTTCAGCCACTGAAGGAAAAGTGGGATCCCTAAATCAGGTACCTCCAACTTCAACTGCCTTTCCCTGCATTTCAACAGACAGAAACATCATTTAAACCAGACTTTTTTTGGCATTTACTGGCATTACTAAGAAAGAGTTGGCAGGGAAAACTGGCAGAAGGAGATGAGTTGGATAAGCTTTAAAGATTTCTCTTTTTTTTTTTCTATAAAATGAATATTCAAAAGCTGTGTAAATGTATTTTTTTAAAAAGTGTGCAGGAAGACAACATGTACACAGGTTTTGACTGAAAGCATCTAAGCTGGCTGTGCCCTCCAAATTATTTTCCTTCAATTGAAGAGATGAGGGGGGCAAAAAAGAAAAAGCAAAACAAAACAACACCTCAGGAAATCCCTAGAATGTTTATTCAGGAACAGACCAGCCTGTTACAGTCATTAGCTTTCAAAGGTATTTCTGTTATAGTCAGAGGGCAAAGTGAATTTTAACCTTTTATTGCCAAGAGATGTCATGTTTGTTAGTGAAGTAGCTATTGAGGTACAGTGAACTGCTGTGAATGAGCGAGTGACGTATGGAATAAACAACACCAAGCCCCAAAAGCACACCCCGTGGAGAGAAATTAAAATCAATTTTAGTGCCCATAATTAAACATATAGTGCTCCATTTCATACTTTATTGAGTTTCTATTTATTACTGTAGCACTGCTGGTTGTAAAAAGCTTCAATTGCAACAAAAAAAAAGACATTTCAAATTATTGACCTCCTTTTTTTTCATTGCGGGGTTTAGTGCAGAGTTGCTCACTGCCGTGGTATGTTGATGATAGAGAGGAAAGAAAGGGAATAGGTTTGGACTGGTTGGAACTGTGGGAGCCCTTGGACTGAGGCAGTTGTTTCCCAGGATCCCCACAGGAGGGAGAGAAGAAGGGAAACCTTCCTGCTGCTCTGTGGAGACCAAGCTCCCAGAGCCTGGGAACACTGCAAGCCACAGAGGGCAAATTGAAGATATAGATAGAAACAGTTGGGCTTTTTTATTAATGATGAAAACCTAAATAATTTGCTTTGTCCAGTCAAACATCTCCTCTTCTTTCCCTTTTTTCATCTGTAAAATGGGAGCAAAGTTTAATCGGAGCCTTGGGACATCAGTTTGACTTTGGTAACGGCCTTTTCAGATTAAAAGTAGTATTTGCATACTTATTCTTGCTGTTCAACTTTTAGGATGGGCTGTTCTGGGGGCAAGAGGGATGTCTTGCACGTGTGGATAAATCTTGTGGATTCTGTCAGAACAAGGGAACAAATATTTTCAAGATTTTGGCTCTCAAAGAATTCAAGAGGAGTGTTTGCAATGTTACGTACAAGGATTTTCACTGTTAAAATCTTGAAGGCAGTTTAGGAGTAGCTTGTAAGTACTACAAAGAATGTTACTAAAGATTTTTATAGTGTCTGATGAGCCACATAAATTGGCCCAAATTTAGCACAATCACCTTTCTTCTGGGGAGGTTAATACTGACATGAAAACATTTTATTTTAAAGAATGTTTTGAGAAACAATGTTTTCATGCGTTATGTATTTTTCTTCCTCGTGTACGTTTTGACTGCTCTCACATCGGCAATTTAATCATCAGCCATCAATTTATTCTAAAAATGGGATGTATTAGTTTTAACACACTCCCCTACATCTGTTATTAACTAATTTAAAAAGAAATCTCAGTTTGAAGACTTGAAATCATCCCTCATTTCAGCCTTCACAGAATCAGTATTTAAGAATTTATCCAAACCTGTGGGTTTAAGATGGAGAAAACGGCTGCTAACTTTGGGCCACTTCTTTAACAAAGATTCCCACTGCACTGCTGAATTTCCCAGTAGTTATATCTGTATTGATACTCATATAGTATGTGTATCTATAGCTATATATCTATACATACATATAGATGCTCTTTTTCCAGCCTTGTCTCTGGATTCAGCTCTTAAATCCCAATTTGAATGTTATTTTTTGCAACAACATGTAGGGGAAAAAAGATGGTTACAGCAGGTGATTGTGTGTTGAAATCAAATCATGAAGTCGAGTAGTTAAGGGAAAGATGCATACCATTGACTGATATCACTGTCAAGGCTTCAGCTGTGCTAGGGCATGCTATTTGGAAGGAATTACATTTGGAAGCAGAGAGCTTATCAGTGTGTCCTTGTAACACACTTACCAATATCATGAACTTCATATACATGGGTAGAGTTGTTCTAATTTTAGGACTAGGCAGTGGGAAAAAACCCAAAGAGTACTGGAAAAGTAATAACGTTCGGTCACTCAAAGTGTGGATATTATCTCTGTCATCAATAAAGAGCTTGAAAATTGCAACAGGATCAGCTGCTGCTGATGTTGTGGCTGATGTATATGAAGATCAGTGTCTTGTGGGTGTGGGGCTCCCCCTTTACTGGGTGGTAGAGCTGAACCAATCCTTCCTAGAATTGTCGTAATTTTTGACAGCTAACAAAGGGAGATTGTTTTGGGGGTTTTTTTTCAGAGAAATTAAAAAGTCTTCGTAGCCTTCCTTACTAAACAGCTTCGTTGGTGAGTCCAGTCCCTGCATAAAGTTGTTACTGGCAGTGTTGCTTTGTTTTCCCAGCAAAAAATCTTTATCTGTGAAAGGGGAATCAATATATCACTGGTGAAACACAAAGCTGTGTCCCACCAGGGTATATCACAGAAGCTGAACGCAAAGTTTTATGTTTGCTGTCACGATCAAGCCAAATAATTTGGAAATACCATGGTATGGGTTGTTTTTTCAGCAGCTGATGTGCCATTTTTCATTTTTCTGTTCTCTGTTTTATACATTGTGCATATGTTTTCTTGCCAAAGCAGTGGGAGTTTCAGTAGTTTCTCAAGAACAATAGCGAAACTACTTTCAAGACCTGTTCTTCTGGCATGTTGGCACCTGACAGTCTCCTCTGAGCTGGTGAGAAATTTATTCAGCATAAAATAAAGTTATATGGCAAGTTATTGCTGTCTTTACCTGTCCCCCCAAATCTTTCCTTTCCATCTCCTCGAGCGTGCAGGTTTGCTCCTTCAATTTTAGGGAGCTGTATCTTGTCTGTCAACACGATGTCACTGTCACAGCCTTGATATCTGGAAAGGAAATAACTTGTCCTGTGTATTTAGCCTAAGGCAGGGTTGGGATGTGCAAGGTGTTCTTATCTGTCAATTTGGATTTGAAAAGCAACACTTGATTGAGGTGGTGGGGGGCTGTTGAAATACCTTCTTTATCAAACGTGTCATCAAATTTAGGTGTCTTTAAAAGCAGAGACTCTCTCTAAGGAGCTGGTGTCTGGGGGAATAATATGGCAGCCTTGGGCTGAGGCAGACCAGGTTTGGATGTTCAGGAATCCCTTGGGAGATGAGTACACACGTGGCATCTTTCCTCATCCCAATTCTTTATCTAGTCAGTCTTAGACATTATGTCCCTGTGCACCTCAATGAGTTGTCCATCGGGAGTTCTGATGCTGAAACTCATCAGCCTTCTGGTGAGCAAGTCTTCTCATTCAAGCTTTGATAAGGCTTTAGAATGCTCCTTCTCATCATCTCAGGAAATTGGTGCTGGTGGTGGAACCCTCTTTACTAATTGATGACCCCGAATTACAATTTTAAACCTGCCAGAAGGCTCTGGTTGTACTTCAGAATCCTTCTCTAAACACACCGCCGTCACTGACACTTTGTGATACCCCTATCCAGCAAACACTTGCTATTTATAGAGCTGCTAACAAACCTTTTCCAGAAGGCTTCCTCTTTGTGTCCTGCCAACTTGTATGTCACCTCTAAGCAGGAACGCTGGCACGTCTCTGTCTCGCAGGTGCTCAGTCGGTTGCAGCAGTGACAAAGGAAAATGGAAGGTAGTTCTAGAAAACAGTTGTAGACTGCCTGAGGAAATCCTTTCTCTGATGAAGGAAGAGATGTAGAGGTTGTTCTGAGACAGGTTGTGGAAAATCAATGGTGTCCACATGAACTGTTGGCTGTGTCAACAGTTGAAGTAGCACGTTCATTATTGCCCCTTTCCAGAGCAGAGGCGATAAAATACTGTAACCAAAACTTGCATGGGGAGGTTAATCTTTTCAGAGGTGGGAGAAGTCTCTTTTCTGTATCTTTCTGGATTTGATGGAAAATTTGTTACAAAGAAATAATCAGGCTTCACCAGAGGCCCTTCCATGACTTGCTGGGAGCAAAATACCATAAACAGTGTAGGGTGGCAGCAGCAGACTCATATCTGTGTCAATTGTTACTCCGAGAAGCTTCAAAAGATTTTCAGGAAGGGGGAAGGGAGGAGAGGATTTAACTGCAGTGCATCAGATCCTGAGATGACAGTTTCAGCTGCTTACAATAAGCATGAAGCAATTCAAAACATGTTCTGAGACACTGATGGTGTAAATTCGTGGTAGATCCCATGGGCTACATTGCAGAGCTGTCTTGGTTTTAATTGGCGGTGAACAGAGACATGGTGATGGGTTTGGGATGTTTTCTGGGGTTTTTAGAGGTTCAGCTGAATGAAAACATGTTCAGTGCAGAAAGGAGTGTGAGTCTTTTTTTTTCTTTTTTTTTTTTGTTTTGTTTTGTTTTTCCTTTCAGTGTCTTTGCTGCAGTTTTGTGTCCATGGCTATGAAGGATATTGATGGGATGCCGAGCGTGGCATCTTTGGGGCAGATAATGCTGTGGTTGACCTATTGTTAGAATTTTTTCAGGTGTTCAACAGTTTTTTTCACTTGGTACTGCTCAGTAATATATCTTTTGGGGTTACCAACATTTCCTAATACTAAGCTGGAAAAGGTGTTGTTTTTTATTTTTTTTTGTGTTCATTTTATCTTGTGTCTCTTTTTTTTATTTTTTGCTTTCTTCAAAGAATAGTTGGTTTGTACTTGTAGGCCTAAAAGGAAGGCTCCTCTGTGTCTAAAAGTGAGGATTTTCCCTCAAAAGACAATAAATCTCCAAAGCTGATGGAAACCCAACAGCATATGGCACACAATTCATCTAGTGCAAATATCCAAATACTCTGTGTGTTGTAGCCCATCCCTGGGGAAAATATATTCAAACTTGCTTTGGGGTCACGTCCTGGGGGAAAAAAATATCTCTGAAACTGAAATAAGAAACAGAGAACTTGATGGAGACTATGAGCAACATTTAAATCAGTGTGGTGTTGGAGCTTTACTGTGTCTGCTGAGGCAAAACCACATAAAATAGACTTGTCTCAGGCAATGTGTGTTATTCTCTCTTACCTTTGTTAATTTACTGGCTTCTGGTATTGGGAGAAGGCAGGCAAAATAAGGCAGGACATGATAGGAAATATTATAAACAGGTTCTTAAATGATACATTAACATAAAGGCAAGTGAAGGTTGTCCAAAAGGGCAGACAGTCCTCTCCCATGATGGGATGCTCTGATAGCCTGGGTTTTCCTCAGGCAGATCCCAGAAAGAGGCCCAGTTACAGAAAGAACAATTAAAATAGAGTTTGAAGCTTATACCTCCACTTGCTCCTCGTCTTTCAGCCTGTGAACAACGGCTGCTTTTCTCCAGGACTTCAAAGCTACCGTCAAGTCAATTCTCCCACAGTCCCCGTGGGTATTTGACTCCAGCATCCTCTGAAGAACTGCTCTTGCTCGTTCTATTTTGCTGTATTGGTCCACAAGACTGAGATTGGGTAATTGAAACATTTTATGAGCCTTCTGCAGCATTTTCATTTTCTTCTTTTCTAACCCTGTGCCGTCAGCTCAGCAGATAGACGGGAATATTCCCGTTCATTTACACAGTGTGCTGGAGTAGCTGAAGGTGACAGAGGACTTTTCTTTATACTTTTATCACATGTTGCAAATGCCTTTGAGAAGTTTCTTTTTTTTTCTGTTATCTCAAAATACTCTGCTATATTGATTTTAGCTTTTTCTCTAAGGGGCAGAAAATTTCAGCGCTAACCCCGAAGCCAACCAAAATAATTGATTATCTGTTTTTACCTCCTCTTCAGTTATTTACCTCATGCCCTTCAATGGAGAAAGGGTGTGCTATTTTGAGATGATTTAGTAGAAAGCAGATCTTTGCTGAGTTTTAATATCAATTTATATCACCTCGATACAGGGGTTATTTTTTAGACCTACAAGTTTATCTGATGTGCCATGAGAGAGCTTGTTCTAGAAATATTATTTTATAGCTTTTTATTACTGAGCCTATGAGTAATCATAACTGGAACAGACTTCCTGTAGCTCAGTTAGTAACTGAAAATACTGAAGCAAACTGTCTGCAGGAGGAATTAGCTGCATATTGGCCTTCTATAATCAAATTAGATATCCCCTAAAGCCTGCTTTATAATTAAGAGTTAGATTTTGTTTAAGTTTCCTTGTGTTTGTATTAATGGCATTTTCATCTGTGTTTTGTCTTTGCTTTTGTGGCAAGAAATATTCTGGCCAATAATAGTTTAAATCTCTGTGTATCATTCAGAATAAAACACATGTTTTTGTACGTTCTAGGGAGGACTTTCTTAGATAAGTTTTCTGAGCTTTCCACAGTACTTTGCATCATTTATTTTCTACAAGAATGTAAAAGTATGGATGGGGTATCTGTAAGTAAAGTCTCTTTCTAATTAAGCAGAAAAATGTGAGATGCTGCCCACAGGTTTGCAATGTCATTTGCTTTACTAGGAAATCCTCAGATCCTTCTTTCTCTCAGGGCACATTCCAGGATATAAAGATGATTCATGTGTCTGTGAAGTGCAGCTTTGGGAAGTTTGTCAAGCTATCTCGAGTAGCCCAAGATGGGGGGTGAAATCTCCCCTTCCATTAGTTTAAAAAATATTAATATTTTATCTCCCTTTGTATAACTCATTTGTCATCCTCAAAAGATCATCAGAGACAAATTGCAGTTTGAAAGAGTGGAAATTAGACACTGAGCCCTCGCTTCTGGTTTGCATTCCAGCATTTGTGATGCAAAAGGGCACTCGAATCCAGAAGCACATCTGTGATTGCAATAACAAATTAGCGACGAAGATTTAATCTGAGCCACATAATATGAAAAGATGTTTAGAGAGAACGAAGCCTGAGCTCAGAGATCTTGGCACAGACGTGGTGCAGTGGAGCAGGGCAACTGGAGGGGAGCAGGAGGGATCTGAAAGTGAAGAACAGCATGTGAATTAAGCCAAATAATTAAGTGATTTAAGCGTTAATCTAGCCAACCCTCCGAGTTCATTCAGAGAAGCAAAACGTATATCAGTGCTTCTCTGGAGGTTGCTGCATTGTCAGGGATTCAATTTAGCCAGGACATTTAGACCTAGTCTTTACTTGCATTTACCAAATTCTTTAATTTCTCATTGTCTGAAACTGATTGTGCCTTTTTGCCTTTCAGTAAGTTGCCTTTAGTTGCAATTACTCTGGCTTCAAAATCTTGAAATCAAATGAATTAATGAAAATGGAAAATCAGAACTCTTTCCTAATTAAGAACTGAGCTTTTCAGGGAATATGAAAGGATCTAATTTAGAGAAAGATGTTTGGATAGCATGAAATGTGGCTTGAAGGAGATACATATGCCTTTAATATAACTTACTGAGCCCAGCCAGATTTGTATTGACGGGAGGCAAAAAGCATCTGAAATCCCTTCAGTGATAGAATAATTTATGGACTTTCCTGAAGCTTTTGGAGTTGGCTTTCAGTTTGGTGAAATGGGTGGCCATCTCAGTTCCCTTTTTGGTAGACACAGTTACTACTGTGTTTTGCATTCTTTCTTTCCATGGAAGTTAGATGATACGTGGAAATACTGGGACGGGGCTGAGTGGGGTTTTTTATTGTTGCTGCTCTTTATCCTTTGTGTGTGTATGTGGTGAAAGCTCCATCCTGGGACTGGTGCAGGAGGCTCTGAGGGTGCAGGTGTCACTGGAGGGATGTAAGGATCATCAGGTGGATATGACAAGGTCTATACACAGAAACACACGCTGTGCACAGTGCCCACCTGGTTGTGTCCTCCCCGGGATGCCAGACAACTCCCACTGAGGAGAAGGTTTTTAGGTATGGTCTGGAAGATGTATCATTTCTTCTCATTGGGAACTTAAAAGAAATTATATTATCATTGTAATTCTTAACCCCCACAGTGCACAGCACATTGTAGGTTCCCCACAGATGTATGCTGCAATAATTAGGTGTGTAGAAAGAGAGGAGTTTCTAAAGAGGGTCAGGTTTGCTGTGCAGCTCCAGCCTTTTGAAGACTCAGTGCCCATGTGGGTGGTAAAATGTAGAGCTATTAGATGGGAATACTCAAAGTGTGGCAGGACAAAGGGAGTATGAAATGCAGTGGCTAGTTGATGGGCAGTCTTTGACACTGTCCATGCTTGGCCTTAATTTTTATTTTCTTGTAGAACATGGGAAGTTGATGATGTTGTAATCACAGTTCTGGTGCAAGGCGATCACGGTCCCCGGTGTCTTCACAAATAGAGAGCATTTTACTTTTAAAGCTATTTGCAGTTTTAAACCCAAATGGGATCTACTAAATCTACATGGCCTAGTCCTCAAAGAAGTTCAAATGGGAAATATCAACAGCTGCTCATTCCCATTATAATTACCCAAATTGCAAAGGACCGTCTGCAACGAGTTCTGTTCAATAACTAAGACTACCCAGACCCATTGCAATTGCTTCCTAACTGCCAGCTCTATTAAGTTTTGTTTTGTAACACTTTACTACAGAACAGATATGTTTGTTTTCTTTGTACAGCCTTCCACCAAGCATTGTTTAAGCAGCACATAATGTATTCCAGCAACGAGGTGCTTTTTGCTCCCATCTGTTTGATAGCAAAATGAACAGTTGTGATTCGTATGTACAGTGTAAATACTGTATAATGACTCTGGGTTTACTTTGAGCTAACTCCAGGTTTATTCCCATGCCAGGTTTTAATCCAGTTTTGAGCCAGGGGAAAATTTCTGATGTTGGGCCTGTGCTTTTGGGGTGTTAAACACCCCTCATCCAGAGGTCATAGTAAAAGGTTGCCATGAGCAGAGGTGACAGACAGGCAGGTACCAGGAGGAAGAGCTGCCATGTGCTTCTCAGACCTCCAAGGCTGTGTAGTATCTAGTCATCTTTTCCCAATCTAAGGCCACACAGGGACTTACAGGGCTCTGAGTATTTCTGTTTTAACCTTTTGGAGCAGCACAGTAAGGTAGAACAATGTAGGGGAGGATTTGTTTTTGTAACCAGACTCTTCAACAAGTGTTTATTTACTATTAGAAGACCATTACCATTGCAGGTCTTTTATAAAGCTGCATTGGTGCACTCAACCTCCTGCATGACCACTTCAATGAGGCTGCAGTGTGTCAGAGAATCACAGAACTGTAGGGGTTGGAAGGGACCTCCAGAGATCGAGTCCAACCCCCTGCCAAAGCAGGTTCCCCAGAGCAGGTCACACAGGTCAATGTCCAGACTGGTCTTGAGTGTCTCCAGAGAAGGAGACTCCACAGCCTCTCTGGGCAGCCTGTCCCAGGGCTCTGTCACCCTCACTGGGAAGAAGTTCTTCCTCACTTCAGTGTGGACTCTCCTGTGGTCCAACTTGTGAGCATTGTCCCTTGTTGCCTGTGGTCCGGGACAGGCAGGGCACAGGCAGGGTACTGTCTTTCCATCCAGCTTAGGGAGTGGGTTGTACTAGCAAACTGGAACAGTTTCAATGGCACAGGGTGCCCAGGGCAGTGGTGGCTGTCCCCTCCCTGGAGGTGTTCAAGGTCAGGTTAGATGGAGCCTTGAGCAGCCTGGTCTGGTGAAGGTGTCCCTGCCCATGGCAGGGGGTTGGAGCTTGAAGGACTTTAAGGTCCATTCCAGCCTGAACCAGTCTGGGATTATACGATTATATGACTGCATATAACACAGCTCTACTGGGTGCTTCTCTTGATCAGCTGCCAAGCTGAGGGTCCACCAACTGCACTGGTGGTCTGCATAGAAAGTCACATGCTCCATGGAGTCAGGTCAGTGCCTGAATGACAAATTTGGTGTCCCTAGATAGCTTTGTGGTGAGAGTCCTTTAAAGAGGTGTTTGGGACACATCACAATAAACGAGAGCTGCCTAAAAACATACTTACTTTTAAATTGTTTTTTGTTAGTTGTTCTTACTACAACATTGAGTTCACAGTTTGGTGCAGTCATTCCCGTTCAGCCAAGCCCATATGTTACTGTGTTTTCCTTCCTTCCTTTGTGATGTGTGAATCTAACGAATGACCCGCTCCCAGATGCAGAGCAGACTCCTTGCAGGTCATCAGGCAGCCAGAGACGTGTAATAAATACACACCAAAGGTTGGTTTGTGTTGGTTTGCATCTGTCCTGCTGCAAAGATACAGGAAGGGCATCATCAGTACCTCACATTGGCTGGTTTGTGTTACACCACTCATCCTTCTCCCAAACCACATCCTGAAACGGAGGAGCGCGGCGCTCGCTCCCCATCGGCTTTTTCAAAGCCTTGGCAACACCAGTCCCTTTCTCCATAATTCACTAATGTTTGTGCTCTGAACTTGTTTTTTAGGAATCTTTGAACGAGTTTTGCTTCAAAGGTTGCACTGAAAGGGGAGTATTGATTTTTGACCTATTTTTAACCAATATAGTTCAGCAGATAATTGGATAACTGCTTTAAAAAAAACCAAGGCTGCCCTATTTGTCCTGCTTGGATTTGTTTAAAAAGAAAGAACACATTTGACTTTTCTTCCTTTTTTTTTAATGTAAAAAGTTGTGAATTTCTACTAATGCCCTTTTAGCTGGCCAGAAATAAGTTTCAGTGCAACTTCAGTGCCTGAGAATGAAACTATGGTGTAAATGTTGAACTCAGCTTTCCATGCCTGACTTTTTCCTGACACCGAATAAATTCATAGCGAAACAACCCAGCCTTGGAAGATGCAGATTTCTTTAAAACATGGAACTGTTTGTTTTGGATTTGCTCCTGAAATATTTGATCCATAATGTTATGGCATCTTGTACATGTGTTAGCTAGGTTATTCTTTAATTTCTTAAAAAAAAGTGAATCAGGAATACCTCACAGAAAGGATGTAGCTGAGTTGTAAGCCTGCTTTCCCTTTCCCAGAGTAGTCATTAGCTTTGTATTTCTGCATGGAAACCAGGAAGCAATGTGCTAGAGCTGTGTAGTTTTATTGACTTTGGTCTGGCACAATTAACTTCTCAGTTTCCTCTGTTCTTGAGCGTTATTTGCTTGAATTTTTAACTCTGGATAGGGATATTGGGACACCAGCAGCGAGCAAGGAACTGGTAATTTAAAAAGCCCTTTATGGAGGTTCGCAGGAGCTTCAGCAGATGTTGTTAAATATTAACCTGATGGCCAGGGGCTGGGACTGCCAGTGGGATAGAGACATTGCATCCAAACACTTATTTTAAAAAAATTTTAATTGAAAATCCTGTTAGCTTATGAAGACAAGTCTCTGAGTTTGGGTCATTCCCAAGGTTGTCTTCTTCCTCCTGTTTTATGGATGTCACGTGAGCTCCATGGTGGAGTTTTCTAGGCCTGTAAAGAAGCCAGGGAAGGAGCAGAGGAGCTGCTGCCTTTGCCTTGTCCTGGCTTTAGGACCTCCTGGGAGATGTTTTTTCCTGTGTCTTGCAGTGGAGGAAGCAGGAAAAGCCTGATTATCCCCCAAGCAGCAGATGGATTTGCTAAAACAAGGAGATAAGGAAAAAGTGGAGAGCAAGGAGGCGGGGGGAAGAAATTAATTAGAAATTATGCCTTCCAGATAGAAGAATCTTGCATCTCTTTGTGTAGTCAGCGAGAAAGGAAAGCACATGATCATTCTGTTTTCAACACATCACTTTAGAATAAAGTTGGGAACAAACTTAAAAGTTCTTTGCTTTCCTGTATTATCAGAGTGGCTCAACCAATTTGTGAAGGGGCTGTGATTCTTTGCTGTGCCATTAAAAAGAGAAGAAAACCAAAACAAAACAAAACAAAAAAAATCCCCTGCAAAACACTCCTTTCTCTTTGTTGCTGCTCATTATATGCAGCCACAGGGATACACGCTTGTCATTTGACAGTAGGCAAAGCACAGCTGAATTCACTGCCCTTAGGAACTTGCACAGCAATCTGAATTAAATGTTTATACTTTTCATGTCCACGTGAAATATCACTTGGTTTTGAAGGTGTTTGCAAGTATCATAACCTCTTGTGTTTGCTTCTCAACCGAAGGCAAAGGCAGGAATGCTTCTTGGTTTCAAGGCGATGCCTGCAATTTATACTGTTCATGGACAATTGTAATTACCTTAAATGTATATACTTTGTAGACAGGTTGGGTTTGTTGGATTGAATTCCAATTATGATGGTAAGATTTCCCAGGTGGCTTTTTTTTTCTTATAGATTTTCCAGCTTTTCCCTTTTTTGTGTATTACAGGTAGCAGAGGGATAATATGAGCCCAAGTATCTGATACCTATAAACATACCTTTTAGCTTTTAGCTGGTGAAGGCACCAGCACAGAACATCAGTGTGTGACAAATAAGGGGGAGAAAAAAAGGCATTTTCCCATAGATAGCACAAAATGTCATAGAATTTATCCCTACTGGAAATAACGTCCTCTTCCCTCAGTTAGGTGATTTCTAATTCCTGGTGTGAGCTCTTCAGATACAAGAAAAACCATCTAGGGCTGTGTAGGATATAGCCATCTGATACTTCATAGAACTCCAGGCTGGTTTGGGTGTGAAGAGACCTCAGACTTCCCCCAGTGTCACCCCCACCATGGGCAGGGACACCCCCACCAGCCCAGGGTGCCCCAAGCCCCATCCAACCCAGCCTTGAACCCTGCCAGGGATCCAGGGGCAGCCCCAGGTTCTCTGTGCACCCTGTGCCAGGGCCTCCCCTGTCCCCAGGAAGGATTTGTGCCCCCCAGCCCCTCTCCCTCTGCCCTCCTGCAGCTGAAGGCCATTGCCCTGGGCCTGGCCCTCCCTGTCCTGGGCACCAGCCCCTCTCCAGATCTCCTGGAGCCCCTTGAAAGACTAGATGAGGCTCTAAGGTCTCTCACAGCCTTTTCTTCTCCAGGCTGAGCCAGCCCAGCTCTCAGCTTGTCTCCATAGCCGAGGTGCTCCAGCCCTGGGAACATTTTCATGGCATCCTTAAATTCCAGAGCTAAGCTGAAGATATAAAAAATTTNAGTGATGGGTAGGATATTTCTGCATGGATGAGCTATTTATTTAGTTTTGTTCTATATATATGGTGAAATTTCACATACATATTCTGATATCTTCACATTATGGGGACATCTTCACTATTCTTCTCACTGTTTTCATTAAAAAGACAATGATTTGATGAGCTACCATCCATGACTACATAAATGTCACAGTCAGTTTGGCTTTGCAGTAGCTGCTCAAAACAAATGACATTAGTCTCTTGCATCTCTATGTTCTCCACATATTGTAAAGGAAAATTGTACTTTGCTGGTCTGGTACAGTTTTGTGTAAGGCTGGAGTGGCTTCCAGAATCTCTTCTGTTCTTGTCACTTATGATGTGACTTCTCTTACTTCAAACTAAAGCCCAGACAACTAATTAGTCCATGTGACAGTCTATGAGATTTTGCTGTGTTTTTACTTTTGGTCCATGTTGAGCGTCAGGAATTTTGTTGCCTAAACCTAATTGCAGTCCATAATTTTTAGAATTATTGGATTGTTGTTCATTTTAAGAATTTCAGACTAAGAGTGTCCTACTGTCAGGACAGTGTCAGGACAATCTGTCCCCTGACATGTGACAGACACTTCATGGGTGTAGCTCAACTCAGCTGCAGATGCAAAGTCGGCCCCATTGCAAGGTTGGCTTTAGTGAAGTCAATAGCAGCTCTGGAGGGACTGGTAACCACTTTTTTGGATTAAACAAACCTGCCTATTTCAGTCTACCATGTTAGGATATAATTTAAAACTTGGAAACCAGAGAGGCAGAATCATCCCTTTTGATTCTATTTCTTGAGCTGATCTCTAATCTGGACTGGATTTGGGCATCCAATACAGCTGAACATGCATTTCTTTTTCCAATTGAATTAAGGCTTCTGGTTGGAGTTTATTTACACTCTTTCTCTTGTCTGCAAATATTTCCTTTTATTTATATTCTATAATTGCTAGAATTTTTTTTTCTTTTTGTTTAAAGTTCTACATTTTGGTCTAACTTGTGTTTCCTAATCCAATAAAATCCTTTATCTGTGTAGAGAGGAAAGTGTAAAGACTGTAAAGCATTAGGACTGTCCACTTCATCATTTTCTGTCTCTTCAAATGCAATAAGAAATGAATCAAAGTATTTTATCCTAATCTCACCAGTGGTTATCAGGGGAAAAGTGTGATTGCACTGCATGCCAACTCCATGGCCCAAATGAAGAGATGATCCAGCAAATGATTAAGACTTTTTTCTTCATTACTGTGCAGAAAAAATATACTCAGGGACAAATATTTTTTATTCAAGTTCCAGAATGGAAATCCCAGCAGGGTGAACAAATCTACTCCAGATGACAGCTACTAGGATTTCAGGCAGAAACCTGTTGGGTTTGGGGTTTTTTCTTTGAGGCCATATTATTAGCAGTAGTATTAATAGCATAATTATTGTTAATATTAAAGCTAATATAAATAATTGAAAGTAATTCCTGAAAATATTAGTTCAAACTCTGCTATTGACCCTCTGCCTTGTTAATAATAGTGATATGATAAAATATGAGCAACTAAAGGAAAGAAAGTGTTGCTGCTATTTTTGAGCCACTGTTCTTGTAATGCCTTGATGCCTTCACCAGAATGAAGGTACCTGTTTGCTCACCTGCATGTTGAGGTCCTTAAAACAGTTTGTGTGCTAATTAGACACAGACAGGAGGATGGAAACTTTTGCTATGTCTGTTTTTAAGAGACAAATGGGAGGAGGGAGATACCAAGGGTGGGTGAAGTACAAAAGGAGTTGAGGTGTAACAGGTTGGATCAGCTGGAGGGTTTTGCTCACAGTTCTATGCAGCCAAGACAGCCAAGACACAAGTCTGTGGCAGAGATGGGGTCCCAACACCATCTCCAGATTCACAGGGGAAGCCCTTCATCCCCAAACCAACCTTTCTTTACTCTTTCAAAATGAAGATCTGGAGATGAATGTGATTTAAAAGGGAAAAAGTTAGTAGTACTTAAAAAATATATGATAGTTAAACTAGTTTTATTAATGCAGAGTGATTTTCATTCTATTTTAAGAGAAAACCCTAACTTATCTGATTCAGAAATAATCTACTGTTTTACCAGCTTCCAGTTGTTCATTGTTATTCTGTTTTATCACAGAGAATTCTTGCTTGGTCATAACTTCTTGTATCACTAATTTCCTTCAAAATACTGTTTCACTAATGCCAATTCAAACCAACATCCCTCAGCAAGCCTGTAATTAAGGGACAAATTAATGGGTGAAATGTAGATTTTGAAAGTAAATCCTTTAAATAAGAGGGGAAAGTTATTGCTTCAGTCTTCCTGAGGTTATTTCTGACTCTTAGGATATCAGGAAACAGTTGGTGTGTGTTGATGACACCTCCTCTTGTGCCACAGAAAATGTGCCAAAAAGAAAGCAGAAGATTGTAGTTTAAGAGGAGAAAGCACTATAAAACCTAAGCCTGTAGAGAAAAGAAGGTAGATACCTACCAAGTCATTTATTCTGGTATAAATAATAAAGTTCCTATAAGGTTCACTTTACTTTCACATTTGATAATTTAGGAGGATCAACGTGGGACTAAGTTGTGGTATCAGCATAGAAATCACTTTTTGTGGATCTTGAGAGGCTGATAAAGAGCGTTTCTCTCTGAAACGTTCCGAACTGGAGAGTACGTGTCCCTATAACGTGCTATTTCGATTATTCTAAACAGAAATTACAAACCAGCAATCTAATATCTGCATTTATAGTGATTCACATCTCATCCTCTAGCTCAGTTTTGAAACTATTGATTGTAAGGGAAGAGTATTATGGTGCTTTGTGAAATTCAAAATAAGCTTTGAAGTTCTTGTAGCCGAACCGCACAAATGCTTTAGGGGACACTTCACCACCGCTGCAAAGAGAAAGCAAAATAAAAGATCTGAGTTCATTTCACAAGTGTTTGTTTAAAAAAAAAAAGGGGAACACCCTCCCCCCCAACCTAAAACACCCTTTCTGAATGATACTTGTTTTTCTTACACATTAGAAATGTCTCTGGGTAAGTCCTTACGTGTTTCCACTCACTGCAACACCTGAGCAGTAATATTTACAGTATTTATGTTCACAGCTGCCAGTCAGAATAAGAAAAAAAAAAAAGGAGTTTCATCTCATCCCAGATGGCAAACAAGGAAATGAGCCATTTGCCTAAAAGAAAAATCTAGGGTAGGGCGAGAATCTGAGCCTGGGTCTCAGGCAGAGCAGTCCAGCATCCTACCTGAGGGCACGATTGTGCTCAGGAAGGAGAAGTTTCAGCATTAGGAACTCTCTGAGAGATGTTTTATGGTCTGTTTTATTCTGCAGCTGCTTTTTTAACTTTACAACTTAGTCACATCAATTGACTGTCAAGTAAGTACCACTGTGAACTCATGAATAAACATGGTTATCATTTACATATTAACAGAGGGCCTTTAGCTGAAAAGAATCCATTTGTGCTCCTGCAATATCTTAATTATTTACTGTGTTATATTGTAATTAATTGTATTTTACTCTCTCAAAACTCTATAGTATGTATATCTTACGGGGTTTGGAACCAGTGCACTAATATTAAAGTGGTAATCAACACTGCTTCTAAATATTCATGCCAAAAAATGACTCCCATGTGCTTGCTGAATGCCAGGGATGGGCTGAAGCATTTATTTAGCATTCTAGCAGGATTGAGTTTCCTCAAAGTTCACAGAGATGCAGAATTTCGATATTGTTGCTGTTTTGCATGGGGAGAGGGGAAAACGTGTTTGAATTTGCATGAGCAGTGGGACACTTAGAAGCGGCATCTCCGTCACAGTCTGTGCGTGATGATGTCTGAGAGCAGTGGGGAGTTGTCAGCTATTTTTTATTATAACAAAATTACAATTTCGTTTAGTCTACACCAGCCTCTTCATAATTTCACTTTTTAATAAATCTCTAAATTCCCAAATCATTTCAAAATCCTTGTGTTTCGTGGGCGGGCTGCTCTGCCTGTCACGCAGCTGGGGCTCCGTCCAGGCACCGCCGTGGCAATCACAGATTCAGACACTTTTCTCAATAAATCAATTAAATGCTCTAACCCTGAAATTAGCCTGCTTCAGCGCTGCAATTGGCTGACATAAATCTCCAGAATAGCATATTGAGTGTACAGGGGAGCAACTGATTTATTGAGCTACTGCTGGAATTTCAAAACAAGGAAATACTGGCTCACAATCCAGTAAGTTTGTTTAATGATATGTAAGTTGAATGTAAACAGTCTTAAAATATATGTGAGTTAAGTCTTTTGGATTAAGTGCAACTAGCATATTGTAAACTTTGCTTTCTCAATTAAGTTTCAATAGCCTGTATAGGTGCACTGCCCCTTTCTCCAAAGCGTTTCAGTCTCCAGACTTTTTTGATGCTCTTTCGCAGCTTCCCAAAAAGTAGTGGATTTACCTTCGGATGCTTGTGATGAAAAAGAACTTGTTTTATAGTCATGCAATCATGATGGTGCTGAAATGCAGTCCAGATGTCCCAATCCCTGCTCCATGCTGGAGTGCAACTGGGATTTCCATGTGCTCTGCTGGTGATGTCTTTTTTAGAAAAGTCTCTTAAATACTTGTGCAATTACAAATACTTTCTGTGTTCCTCTCACAGTGATACGTGATAATACTAATGCAATTTCTAATTATTTCAATACCAATTCTCTTTTTTTTTTTAAGCTAGAACTTAATAATTCCTTCTGAAAAGTCTAAAATGCCTAGTTTTCTGTTTAGTTTCCATGATGGGTTTAGATTACATGTGCAATTCTAGATGTGAATATTTAGCATACACAGCCTTAAGGAAAAAAGCACTTCTCTTCGAGCCACCAGCACTACAGGTGTGCTCTTAGCACAGGAGGTACTAGTTTGAACATGAGCCTCTTAAACTGAAAGTGGTCATGCCAAGCCCAACCCTGATTACCAGAACCTCACTTTAAAACACAGTACAGCAGGAGCATTATAAGACATTATATTAATGTTTAATGCTGTGATGCTGTTATATGGAGAGGAAAAAGAGAACATTCAAGACTGTATCCAAGGTCTCCTGGAATTGATATGTGCTGCATCACTGTTTTTAATATCCCAGGTGAGATGCTCTCTGATGTGCAAAGCTGTAAGTGATGTGGTTGGTTAAGGGCACACCATGGTATCTAGAAGACCCCGGTGTGAAATCCAGCCATGCTGCCTCTTGATCTTTGTGGATCACTTCTCGTTGTAGCTGTTTGCTCCTCCCAAGCAGGGCCTGATCCTTCAAGCACAGATGTATGTCCAGGTCCCTGTCAGAGCGGGGTGCAGGGGGATGGGCTCTCTCTGGGTTCGGACTCAGCCAACTGTCTTTTCCTTTTCCAGAGTCACCCAGCACTGCTGCAGTTTGTAATACAAGCTGAAAGTAAACATCTAGTCATCAATCTGGAGAGAAATGAGTAAGTACCTTTGCTGCATGTTCATTTTGTATTGAGGGTTCTCAGACAAGGGCTATAATTTTTAAATTGATGGTTTCAAAGTAACTCGAGGCAAGTTTGCGAGTGGTCCCTTACGGAGCAAGGGCCTAACAAGAGTTTTATTGCAGTTTGGCTTTTATGTCTTTGCACACCACTTATGGAGCAAGAATCTCTGTCATTTGCATTTATGTGGGACTGAAAATGGACATGTTGCCTCTCAGTGTTTTCCTGTTGATCATTATTTTTGTTGGGCTTGGATTTATCCTCCTTTCTGTGGAAGCTATTTACAGTAACATGGGAAGTCTTACAGCCTCTGGCACTGGTTTTGGAGGCCTCATCCCTCCTGGCACTGCCTGTGGCCATGGTTGCCTCCAGTGGCCTTTCAGCATCTGCTCAGGGAAGATGAATCAGTGTTTGGGCTTAACTGCTGCTGGGCTTTGCAAAGGGAGGTCTCTGGGTCTCCTGGCAAGGGGCTCATGACAGGATTTCTGTGTTGTTCACGAGGCTGGTGGCTACAGCTGAGCCTGAGCCCATATTTGTGGGTCCTAAGTATTGAGTCTTCTTCCACGTGATCTTGACAACTCCTCCTCATGTCTGTAAGCTTTCAGAGAGTGATACCAGGGGCTGCTGGAGAGGTAGGTGGTCCTGGGACAGAAACCCAGCACATATTTTCACACAGGGGCCCAGAACTACACAGAAATTAAGTCACTTCTCTGGAAGTCCATGACAAAAGGTGCCAAAATCACTGAAGTTGCAGTCTTCTTTCTCAACTATTCAACTGATTTTCCTCTATGAACATCTCAAGAATATATTGTGAGAATGCAGATTGGGACAGCTGCCTGCCACTTGGCAAAGATCACTCTGAGGCGAGAGAAACCTTTTTATTAATGTTAGCAAGGATCTATGTGTTCTATAGGTTTCCCTGCTGTGAAACACAAACAACAGAGGTGTTTTTTTTACTCTAATAGAGTCTGTAGATGTAAGTGGTGTGAGCTTTGTGTGTTAAGAGGAAGGAATGTGCATGTGAAAGCAAATGTCCGAGGGAGGCCGGGCACACGCTGCCGAGCTGGGACTTGTGATGGACAACTTCAGTGGAGAACGACAGGGCACCCCTGTAGTCCCCTGCAGTAAGCCAACACAAAACACTTTTTATTTCCAGTCATCTGAATGAACCCTAGCATTACCCAGCAGTGATAAAACCCAGTTCACTTTATTGTCAACTTCGAGCTCAAACCCGGAGCTTTTTTTACGTTATTTTTAATGCTCTGTAGTTGTTAATTTGCTTTGCTTGAAGGATATGTAGATCCCCCAAGCATAGGTTGCTCTGTTTCAGTAACTAGATGAGGATTTAATTCCTTTAGTAAACAGGGATTTAACTTTATATTCTCTTAATCTTTGTCGAAGGGTGTGCCTTCCTTCAGGAATGGGAAGTATGCAGCAATTGAGGAAACTATTTACATTCCATGTCAGCGATTAATAGAACATAAAACTGCTAATACAGGACTTGCTGAACATACCAACCTCTCTTGTACCTGTAATAAAGTCAGATTTAGAACATTGTCAGATGCAATCTCCACCCCTTTTAAAAGTAGGACGTGAAAGTACAGTAAATTGCCACCAAGATGATGGATGGAGTGGAACATCTTCCTTCTGGGGACAGGCTGAGGGAGCTGGGGCTCTTCAGCTTGGAGAAGAGGAGACTGAGGGGTGACCTCATTAATGTTTATAAATATGTAAAGGGTGAGTGTCAGGAGGATGGATCCAGGCTCTTCTCAGTGATGGACAGTGTTAGGACAAGGGGCAAGGGGTCCAAGCTGGAGCAGAGGAGGTTCCATGTGAATGTAAGGAGAAACTCTTTCCCTGTGAGGGTGCCAGAGCCCTGGAACAGGCTGCCCCGAGAGGTTGTGGAGTCTCCTTCTCTGGAGACATTCAAGACCAATCTGGACACGTTCCTGTGTGATTTAATCCAGGTGATCCTGCTCAGGCAGGGGGTTGGACTAGATGATCTTTTGAGGTCCCTTCCAACTCCTGACATTCTGTGATTCTGTAAATTGGAGATTTGGATGCTGTAAATTTACTCATGTAAATTGGAAATGTTGAGATTGACTCCTTAAGAAATACAGTTTTTATCAGTGATTATTTTCTAGTTTTCCTATCTTTGGGGTGTCTGACAAAGTATTTGCATTCTGGAAGAGTTGTGTATGGTGTTTACAACACAAGGCTCCTCAACTTAACAGGAGCTCCTGGGTAGTGTTGCAAAATGCTACAATTTACCTTGTGTTTGGCATTTGCTGTGTATGAGGCAATTCATAGATCCCCAACCACAGAAAAAAAAAAAAAGATGGTTGTGGTTTTGTAAAATTATTTCTCCCATTTGTCCCATATTACTGACTGGTTTAAAAAAAAAAAAAATAGTGGTCTGAGTGTTGCAGGTGGGTGCAGATGTTACTTTGGTGTTGGGCTGTGTGTAGGTCTATTTGTTACTGGTTCCTGTATATGCCACAGTGCATCAGTCTGCACGACTGGTCTGTGGTTCCCAGGGCAAACAATCTCAAGGTGCTTGGCTGTGGGAATAGTGGCTGCATTTCTTCTGCCTTTTGAGACAGCATTGGGCATGTTGTCAGAGGGGAGTGGCAGCAGAGGAGGTGCCACGCTTGGGGAATGGAGCAAGCAGTGAGGACACGCTGCTGCTTCCAGGGGGTCCTGCAGGCTCATGGTGTGAAAAATAATGTCCAGGAGATAAAAGAGAGAATGTGCTTCTGCAGAGCAAAGGATGGGGAATAATAGCTGGTGGCAGTGGGACAGATGAAACCTGGGGTGGATGATGGTCTCCAGAAGTGTGAGAAGGTCATTGCATGCCTGGAGAAGGGAGCAGTGTTTCCATGCTGCATCTTCTGCCCATGAGCCTTTGAGGGTGGAGCAGAAGATGTACATAGACCCTGTCTCCTGCTTGCTACATCTTGATGTTGGCATGAAAACTGCAGTTCAAATGCCTTGCAAGGGTTGATGCTGGGTATTGGAGTAGCCATTAAGCCAGCACACTTTAGGCAGAAGCAGAGTGCTGAACACACACGTGTTTTCTTAAGTAAGTGACAACACATATGAAGCTCTGATATTTGTGATGTTATTTTAGTGTTGTTTCACGTAAAGCACATTATTCCTTGAAGAGTGGTGGGGTGGAGGTGGATGGGACCCCTAAATTACATAATTTCTGCATTGGGTCATACAAGAAAGAACCAAAAAAAAACTGGACGTGATTTTCCATGGTTAGTACAAACAGCTGCTTTGAGTAGTCGTGACATAAAACTCCATTTATTGAAAACCTTAGAGATTTTCCAAATCTTGAGTTGTATTTCAAAACATGATTCAGATGTATTAGGCAACCCCAAGTGGGGACTGATGTGTTAAACCATCTGTTATCTATGGAAATATTTAATGTCAGCTTGGTGTGTTGGTATAGTTTGACTCAGCAAGATGTTCATACGTGTTGGGCAAGATGTAAGTTAGTTCTGGAAGAGTTACTGGTACCTAACTTCCCAGCTTGGGGTTTAAAATCTTCTCTTTGGTTTCCAGCTGGTAAGGTTACTTTTGTACATATTCATTAAACACTTCAACAATTAATTTTCAGGCATTGCACACTTGTAACTGCAAGACCGAAACGATTTGCCGTGAATTTGTCAATCATCGACAACCTGCTAGCGAGCCTGTGCTGCAAGTACACTTCTGACCATGATTTATTTGCAAAATATGATTGCACTCTTGAGAACCTTGAGCTCTGTAGTATCTTAAATGTTTTTTAGAAACACTTGTCATATGGAGAGATTTCCAGAATCATCAATCAGCTGCAAACTAAACCACCCTTCCGAGGAACTGGCTCTACCGGCGTGCGTTACAGCAGTAATACTGATCCACTTGGGTTGTGCAAGGGACAGTAATGTGTGCACATATAAATTCCTTTAAAGTTGATTGCAGCATGTGGGTCTTAGAGGAAAGTAAGCTTATTATCACATAAATAAAACCAAACCCTGGTAAGATGAGGTCTGAGCTGGAGAGTGGAACGGTATGTGACTACTGGCTGCTTTTCTGCAACTGGAAGCGGTTTACGCTGTCAGAAGTGGGTTTGTGTACAGCAAAGCACTTAAGTGTTCTCTTAACTTTAAACATGTGAGTAATCCAGGTAAAGTCGGTGGAATTACTTATTTTCAAAATTAATTTCATGCTCAAATGATTTGCTGACAAAGGTCCTGATTAGGAATGTCAAAGGAATATAACTCTGAGCAGATGTCAGAGAGGCTTTTGCAGTGCTGACTCCTGGATGTACCTGTAGAGATAAAAAGCCGAGATAAGTCGAATCTGTTAGGGCAAATAGAGAGGTAGGATGGCTTTGCCCTGAGGACATCGGCAGCTCTCAAGTGGCTCCTGAACAGTTTCTGTCTGGTGGGCCCAGCTTTGCAGAGGGAGCAGGGGGTTTGTGGCTGACAGGCTGTTGGCAGAGTCCCAGGGGATGTGGAAAGGGAAGGAGAAAGCTCTAGTGTTTTGGAGAAAGCTCTAGTGTTTTAGAGAACCAGAGGTCTCATTATTCATTACCCTACATCTCTGGTGAAAAAGATCATAAAGGTATAACAGTCTTTAATAAAGCAATATAAAAGATGGCATGTATCAGGTTAGATTGCTGCCTTCTATTCTCCCAGTAGGAATTATTCTGATTATCAGGTGGCAAAATCCACCCAAGGCCATGATATAAGTCTCCATGTCAAACTCTCCTCGCATCCCAGAGATGTCCAGAAGTTCAGAGCGTCTCTGACTGTCCCCCTTGTATGTTTCCCATGGAGATGCAGTATGAGGGATGGATTGGGATGTCATGCTCCATGCTGGAGGTCACTTTGGAAGCTTGGCTCTGGTACAGGGGAGCTTAAGCAGCATGCTCAGTTGGGAAAGCAGGTAATGGGCATCCTCGTGCTTGGTGCTCGTGTGGTCTGTTATGGTGAGGCTTCAGTGTTCAGAAGTCTTTTGTGTTCTTAATTGGTTAAAATAATAAAAATATAGTGGTTCTCTCTATTGCCTGACCTTTTTGAATAGGAGAGCTGATTGGTGTGCAAGTGGTGGTCTGGCTGGATTAATTTAGCAGGAAACAACCCATTTCCAGTGCCAAAGCAGAGAGCTGACAAAATTGGTTAATGAATTGACATCCTT
>VXBZ01007480.1:16622-40397 GCA_013399135.1 Heliornis fulica | reverse complement strand
TGCAGGGCCACCAAGATGGTGGAGTGGAACATCTTCCTTATGAGGACAGGATGAAGGAGCTGGGTCTCTTTAGCTTGGAGCAGAGAAGACTGAGGAGTGACCTCGTTAATGTCTCTAAATATATAAAGGGTGAGTGTCAGAAGGATGGATCCAGGCTCTTCTCAGTGTTGGCCAGTGCTAGGACCAGGAGTAGTGAGTCCAAAGCTGAAGCATAGGAAGTTCCATGTGAATATAAGGAAAAACTTTTTCACTGTGAGGATGATGATCTCCTGAGGTCCCTTCCAACTCCTAACATTCTGAGATTCTGCGATTCTGTGAAGTTGGAAGCCAGCCAGTAGGAAATTAAGGGTACGGGAATTTATATGTAGCTTACCATCTTTGTATTTAATCCATAGTTTCTGAAGTTTTACTCATATGTACTCGAAATCACTGTGGACATATATAGATAGATTGCGTAATAGCAATTTTGCAACCATTATCTCTGTTGCTCTTCCTTCTTTCTTGAGTACATGTATCATACCCTCTTGTGAATTGGAGCATAACCAATCTGAAGGGAGAACTAGTTCTTAATCACACTGGGTATCTCCAAATTAAATTTTCACATAGTGTCCCAATCTCTGTGTCTTTGTGGTTGAAAAACCAGAGTACAGATCATGTCAAAACACAGTCAGATATTCCTCCTACAACAGAAAAGGAAGGAGTAAATACTAGTAGTAGAGGTTGCAGAAAGACACAGAATTATCATCATATACTACTGAGGATTATCAGCGGGATTTGAAAGTAGCACAGAGAAAGCGCAAAGAAAGTAATACTCAAAATGGTTGCCCCGATCAGTTCTGTCTTCTTCTGATCTGATTTTTCATGTTCATTTCTTTTCTAAATTATTTTTCACCTACGATTTCATTATCTCTGCTGGATGTCTCTGTTCTAACTCCCAGCATTTGCTGTGCACCAGCTGCTCAGGAGGAAATTTAAATGGTTAATTTTCTGACTTTTTCTGGAGGAGATATACATACTTTAGGTTATTTAGCTAAAACGAGTATTGAGTTATATTCATAGATATTTCATTATCGTTGCAGGAACCCACTACAGTTCTGTAGGTTTTTGTTTGCTTTTGATTAATAAAAGCATTTAAAGTGACTGCCATTAAAATGACTGTGTGAGTCAGTTACATGCTTCTTACAGGCTGTAATAGCTTCTTTTTTTAATGTGCTTTTGTCTGAGACATATATGCATGTGTGCCTCTGTATGTAAGTGTGTGAAAGCGTGTATGCATATCCATATACTAATGTATGTACTTATGTGCCCTACAATTAGTGTTAATTTATGTATATAAGATATGTTTAGAACATTCCTCTTCATGAGGAAAGTAAAACTAAGTTCAAATAAGGAATAAATCTGCAAATTAAACCCCTTAAAATACAGGTTTTAGAGTGGAAATCCAGACAGACCTACAGCTATACTGGCATTCACAGGCACCATGGTGATTGTCTGCTTTTTCAAGCTGCACAGTACTGTAGCAATAGCTTCTGATCTTTAGTCCTCCAGGTTTTCAGGTTTCCATGGAAATAAGTGGGAATCCCAACACAAGGGAAAAATAACAGGCTCTCACACCACGGTGCTGGATCTCTGAACAGTTGATACATGAGGCAGTCAGAGAATAAAAATATACATAGTATAATACTACACACAATGCTGGAGCAAAAGGAAACAGTTATGACTGTACCTCAAAGGAACACACCTAAACTACTACTACCTTAGTAGATACGTAAAACTTGGTGAGAATAAGGCTTTGCATAGTTTCAAAGCTGCTCAAGGTACAAATACAGGTACTGTATGATGTTCTGAAACTAATTAATTGAGCAAGTTACAGCTAATTAAAGCAGAGCCTAATTTTTCTATTATTGACTTCACTACACAGATGGTGAATTAAAAAGCATCTACCTTTTAAATTGCAATTTTAATTATGTGTGGTATTAAAATTCTACTAATACTAATGCCCAAAGACCCATCCACTGCTGTACAAGCCTGGTTTCAAGAGCGGATAGACCATTTACAAAAGCTCCCACTGTATCAACTCAAGGCTTCTCTTTGGGTTTTGAGGATTCATGCCAGTTCTTTTGCCTTTTTGCACAGAACTTGCACGGCCATAGGACTTCTCCATATTTGCTACTCATATCTAAGTTTCACAGAATTGTTGGTATGGATGCATACATGCTTTTAGTGTTAATGAACTGTTGAAAAGCAGAACCAGCATGGTCAAGTAAACTTTCTTAGACTAGGGAAAAGAAAAAAAAAAGCTTTTAACCTGTTTGAGTAAATTTTCTCCTCTACCTGGCAACTAGTTTATGATATTACATCTGTTGATTTTGCAGGAATTACTTTAGGCTTGTTGCTGGGAATAGTGTATTTCCGATCAGATGTGGACAATGTTTGAGGTGTTTGCAAACTATCTGGAGTAATTTTTAGCAGAAACTCTTGGAACATACAGAACAATATGCTAAGCCCAGCAGAGAGACTGACAAACCTTGCAATGGTATCTCCTGATCCTTAGTAGGTTTGTTGTCCCTGTGGTAGGACACAGCAAATCATGAATGGGTTCCTTCCAACTGAAATAATGTATTCATCAGACAAACAAGATCTTCTAAACCGAGAGAAGAGAAAAAGAGATGAGGATTATGGAATTTCTAGAGAGAGGACAAACCGTCTCTGTGACATCCTCCATGAGGAAAAATTTAACATAGAAGCATTGTATGTCAACAATAATTGTCCATAGAACCTAGGTAAGTATTTAACTTCCCTGTCAAAAGATAAAGAGGTAGTGAGTTATCTCAGTTGTGTCTGTAGGAAACTGTGTTAACCATTTGCCCATTTAAACAAAATACATCATTTAGCATGTCAAGAATATCCTACTGAGCTTTGGTTGTTTTCTGACCAAATAGTGGTGGCTTACTTGTGTTTACATGACAATGGGTTAATGATTCATTGATGTCTTTGCCAATCCCCTCAACTCTATCAAACTTTGTTTACCTTTGAGGCAGGTGACAATTGCACCTGTTAAGCTCAGGAAACTAGAGAAGAGAGAAGTCTGGGACAGAAAGGTCAAAAACCTTTTCTGGCTGAGATAAATTAGAAGTGAAACCAATTTAAGAATGTCTTAAAAATTTCCTGATCCAACCCCTCATTTCTATTCCTGTGTGGCATTTTGACAAGTAACTATTTGTGGTGTTAGGCTGTAAACCCAGTCACTGAAATTATACCTCTTTTGGTGGATTATTTTCATTTTCAAGTAAGTACCATTTAGCTGTATTACCATAACTAATGACATAACGACCTGCAGCACAGGGTCAGGGGCAAGTAGCCAGGAACATCTATAGGCAGATATTCCTAAAGATGTCTTTAGCACTGATATAATGTAGTGCCACAGCTTGTGAGAGGTACAAGTATACTTCAGAAGTGGGGACCATTTGTTCATATAAATAGACCTGAAAGTAATGTAAAGTTCCTGGATGTCCTTGTTTAATCTGAGATTATTTTCTAAAATCCACTATAGTGCTGTTGTTTGGATTTAGGATGAGAATAATGTTGATTACACACTGACATTTCTAGTTGTTGCTAGGCAGTTTTAGTGTCTACACCAAATTGAGGGCTTTTCATCTTTTCAGGCCCTGCCGGGTGCACCAGAACATGGGAGAGCACAGCCAGGACAGCTGACCCGACTGGCCAGAGGGACATTCCCTGTCATGCTCACCACAGAATTGGGGAAGTGAGCAGCTGGTGCAGGGAGGGGCGGGGGCGGTCACTGCTCAGAAGCACACTGGGCATTAGATTTTTTTATTTTACTTCAGCATGGGTTGAGCAATTGCATTTGTCCATCACTTGTATTATTAGTATTAATGTTAACATTATTCCTATCCTTTGTTATCCTATTAAACTGTCTTTATCTCAATCCATGAGATTTTTTTCCATTCTTCTCCCCATCCCATTGCGGGAAAGGGTGAGTGAGTGGCTGAGTGGTGCTCAGTTTACTGGCTGGGATTAAACCACAACACTGAATTACAGCTGATTAATCTTGAAGCTGTCACAGAGAATGGACAAACTGAACCTGAGTGAGTCTCTCATCTCTCATACATGTAGGTGCCCTAGGAACTGTTTACATACCCATAGGTAAGTTCTGATAAAAAGAGCATCTGCAATTCACATTAAAGTTCACCAAAAACACTGTTGGCTGCTTTGTCACATTCTGACACTCCTTTACCCAATCACCTCCCAAAACTAAATTCTTTCCGGTGTTCTTCATTCTCTGAATTAAGATCTAAATATGGTCTGATTCTATTTCAAAATGATCAGAGGGCTGGAGCACCTCTCCTATGAAGACAGCCTGAGAGAGTTCGGGCGGTTCATCCTGGAGAAGACAAAGGTCTGGAGAGACCTTCTTTTGGCATTTCAACGTGTAAAGGACGTTTATAAGGAAGAGTGAGCCATGAATGAGGGCCACGAGAGAAAACAACTAACTTGCTCCTTAGTTAAAGCAAGTTGCATAAGATCTAGTGCCTTGAGAGTTGAGTTGAGACTGGGAGTGGAAAGGATGATGCCCTGTTTCTCTGGTTGCAGCAGATGACATCACTGCTGTCACTATTCTGGCCCTTTGTGCCACTGCCATTTGTCCTTAGTTCACTTGCACACAATATCTCTTCACTGTGTGATGCACCTGGGCAGTCACGGGTCAGGGGTAGTGTGGAATCTCCCTGGCAGAAAAAGAAATGAACCATGCAGAAAGCAGACATGTTTTCATTCCATGTCCAGCTTTCTGGGAAACACACTTCTGAAAATCCCATTCAATACTCACACCATGCATTCAGTTCTAGTTCTGTTTTGAGAAAAGAAAAGCTAAACATGCTTTATTTTTCTCAGTGTATAAAATATTTGATTGTTAACGTTTCTATATCTGTCTTCACCAATCATGTGCCCATAACCTTTTTGTGCTAAAATAAATGATGATAATAAAGAACAGCAAATGGCAACTACAACAGTAATCATGTCAGATTATTTAGACATCAGTGGCTGAAGTATTAATTACTGTATTCAACATTTTTGTACATTTCTTTGTAGAATCTACAAAAAAATCACTACTTGTTAGTCAAAATATGCTTAGTGAAAAGTTGCTGCCACATTCTAAGACCTAGGGGTTTTTATGTATTGCTTCATTATGATAAAAAATTCTGTTTCTTTCTGCTGCCCAAGTAAGAGATGAGCACACAGTAATTTTGACCACATTTCCTGTAAATTACTGAACAAGCTAGAAGTACCCATGCAGCACACAGGGCAGTGAAACAGGAGACAGAAAGCCTTTAGGTGCAAGAAAGCAGGTGAGGGGACAAGGAGAATGGAGGGACTACAGGGGATTCATCATATGATGGGGGTAATCATACAGTACATGCAAATTATAGTCATTTAATGTTGATTTGGGTTTTGATGAGTCCATGTAAGAAGGTTTGACTGGAGCCCAGGCCTGCCTAACCTCCAGCATTTGGCCTTAGGCTCTGGCTTTCTGCCATTTTCTGGCTCTCTAGCAATGCAGCTGGTGCCTGCTTTTGTTGGCCAACAGCCCAAATTATTTTCTCTCTTCATTTTCACCTCTCCCACGGCTGCAGAGCAGGTGGGAGGTCAGCACTGTGACTCTTCCCCTCAGTAGTTATCACTTTTCCTCTCGTGCCTTTAGCTTGAGATATGCAACATAAACTGATGAAAGACAAAGCTGGTGGGTATACAGCAGGCAACAACAAGAATAGACTGTTAAAATACTAAGAAGCAAACTCCAGAAGCATACAAGCATTACAAAGAAAAGCTAGAGCCTTCAATGTTGTATCTGAAGAAGACGAGCAGTAGCAGCAGCATTAAGTACCAGCTCAGCAACTAGGCAAGGAGAAGTAGGACAAAATGCCTCTAAGGCAGGTGAGAAGAGCAGTACTGAGCAGGGAAAGGCTGATAGATAAAGGGAGATTGTCCTGGTTCTGGCCAGGTATGGCTGAGAAGCAAGAATACAAGGGGAAACAGTTTGAAACATTTTTAGGGACACCTCTGCCCTTAGTGGAAGAGAATAAACTGCGTGTGAATACTTCGAGCATATGCCTACACTGTGCAAGACATCGCTGCTAGAAGTCCCCAACTCCCTCCTCCCAGATAACACCAGATGAGCTAGTTCTGGCACCAAAGGCAGTGTACTAAGAGCAGGCTCTGTAGGGCAGTCAGGATACTTACAGTAATCAAAGGCAGCGATAATTAGCCTTTGCTCAGTCATGCTAACACAGTTATGATTTTTCTGGGTCATGAGCCTGCACAGCATTGCAGCATCATGCCACAAAAGCATACCACATAAGGGCTAGTGTCTGTCCTACAAGAGCAGCAAATGCAAATGACTATTTTCTTCTAGTGTATAATATAAACATTTATAGGGAAATAGCAAATTCTGTGCAAACAAAAAATAAGGCACAAGGGAAGAAGCAGAAATGAATTCAACTACCAGCTGTTAATAAGAGGCATAAGTACAAATCTCTTCCATTAATTTTGTTTCAGCTGTCCCTGCTGATGATGAGTGGATACATGGTAGCTCAGCTAAAAAGCGTAGCCAGCAGGTTGAAGGAGGTGATCCTCCCCTCTACTCTACCCTGGTCAGGCCTCACCTTGAGTCCTGTGTCCAGTTCTGGGCTCCCCAGTACAAAACAGACAGGGATCTCCTGGAGAGAGTCCAGTGGAGGTCACAAAGATGATGAAGGGCCTGGACCATCTCCCCTATGAGGAAAGGCTGAGTGAGCTGGGGCTGTTCAGCCTTGAAAAGAGAAGACTGAGAGGGGATCTCATCAATGTTTATAAATATCTGAAGTGTGGGAGACAAAGGGAGATGGCCAACCTCTTCTCAGTGGCCTCTGGGGACAGGACAAGGGGCAATGGTCACAAGTTGGATCACAGGAGGTTCCGCACGGATGTGAGAAAGAACTTCATGGTGAGGGTGATGGAGCACTGGAACAGGCTGCCCAGGGGGGTTGTGGAGTCTCCTTCTCTGGAGATATTCAAGACCCGTCTGGACACCTACCTGTGTGACCTGCTCTAGGGAACCTGCTTTGGCAGGGGGTTTGGACTTGATGATCTCTTGAGGTCTCTTCCAACCCCTACAATTCCATGATTCTGTGATTTTGTAAGGCAGGCCTTTGCAGACTCTTGGGCATTTTGTGTGACAAACAGCAAAGAAAACGTGTGTGGTATAGATTGCAGAGGCAGATACAGCTGCCTGGCTCACCTCTGAGAACGGTCAGTCTCAAGACTATTCAGTGAAACTATTTCTTCATGAGCTCCAGCCTGTTCATCCAACAAAAAGAGACACACAAAGCCCTCAAGGATTTTTCAGTGGCTTTGGAAAGTCTCACATGGCAACAGTGCTGCGGCCCTGCTCAAGTCAAAGCATTACAGTGTCCCATAAGCCAGCAGAAGTGAAAAAACTGCACGGCCTGCTGCACTACTAAGTGTACACTAGGACTGTGAGAGCGCAGAGCTGAGCTGAACCAGGACTAGGCCCCTTCTCTGTGAGGACACAGTTGCAAGGAGCACAGGGCCCTGGCAGAATTCCACTGTAATTCGGTACAACTCTATGTATTTAAGGTTAAGCTTATGGCAGAATTTCCATGTGGTTGCACAGCATTTTGAAATTAAGGCGAGCTCACTGTATCAGTATTAAAATGAATGAAGGAGAATTACCAGCAAGTAACTTTTAATAAAATGCTTACAACTAAAATTAATGTGTTATGCAAGAAAGATATCTTACTGGACTAGAATATAAGATTACCTTTCCCTGCGTGGTTGATTGTGCCTTATTGGATAGCATCTAAAATGGAATTTAATAATGGTCGATTTCACTACTAATTTCACATGGAAAAAAATGATGGATGAATAAGGATGTATAGCTACATATATGAAATGTAGAGTATCCAAATCTGAATACCAGGGAAAGTCTATTATTTTCCCTATTCAATACACACTGCTAGGATTGAGCCATCTAGAACAGTACAATTCCTTGCCTAACATCAGATGCTTCAGAGTAAGAAAATCCTTTTCCCCAAACACTACTTCCAAGCATGCAAGCATTTCTGCTGGCTACACCTGATGATGATTAAACTGGGCTCTGCAGTATAACTTCTAACTCCTACAATTTCTAACTTTGTCTCTGTACCTACTAATGAAAGAATTATTCATACAAGAATATCTAAAAAAGTCCTTCCACATCACCCATCTTAACACTGTAACAATGAAACAAGGGATTCAAACTTCACTTTTTACTTTTTTCACATCTGTTTCTTCTCCTGTTTAATTGGTACATTTCTGTATCATACTGTACAGACCAAGAATAGACTTCTATCCCATAGTTAAATAAATCAAAGGATAATTAAATATAACTAAGACACTAACAGAATACCTGTATCAGCTCCTGTATACTGTAATGAGTTGCAAACGTATGATACCACTGACATATTATGTTCTAATAAGCTTCTCTTGCAAACACAGCATGTCTAGGCTCTGTTACAGACCATTCTTTTATTGGCTTAAAAAGAAGAAAGGTGTCAATCCAGACACAGACTCTCTTTCTTTCAAAGCATTGGTCAGCAGATGGTAGAAAAAGCAATTCAGATCCTCAAAAGGACCTCATGTTCTTGTTTTCTCTCTATTTTAGGATGCAAGTCTTGTTATCACTGAACAGAATGACACTTGCAGCAGGTACAGCTGACACATGGAAATATGTTGGATCAGTCTCACTAATAAGATCTATGCATTTGCTAGAGAAATCAAGCAAATATGGACCATTTGGACAGGCAGGTTCAGAACCTTACTCACAGTCAATTTTCTGTGTGAACATTTGCAAGGAAAGATACCAGATGGCTTAGGCACATATTACACTGACATGAACATAAATGTGTATGAGTGTACATGAAATAGGAAGAATTGTGACCAAATTAGGGCACTACGTTACATATGTATAGGACAGAGCAGTGACACAGAAAAGGAAACCTGAAAGATAGGGAAAAAGGATGGTAATGCAGAAAAAAAAATAGGCATTATACACTAGCTTTTCTTTCAGGCAGCCAGGCTCCCCAAGTAGATATACTGCATTGAGGATTTACATGAGAAGATCTCTTTAACACCATGAAAATTACATGTTAAAATTCTCTGTACACTGATTGGAAGACTGGCTTCATCAATCACAGGTGCTGATATTAAAATTTCTGGTGGTAGTTATGTAACTGATGTATTGCTTTACTGGGACTCACTTTGCCTGCCCAGCCAAAGCAAAAGTGCTACAGCAGCAGTCACCAGCACAGAAGGCTGGTTAGAAAGAAAAGTGACAGCCTCAGAATTGAGAAATGAGCAGCACCCATGCATGGCTGTATTGGTAGGAAGACGGTAGGGGGAGAAGGAAAGAGCACTTACTGATAGAACAAAATGTAAAAAGTCATCCTAAAATATGCATTTAAACCGACAGACAGATCCCAGCCTTCCTCCCACAAGAATATGGAGGTCTCTGTATCCAACAAAGTCTTAAAGGAATCCTTAAAAATAAGATTTTCTTTTTTTCTTTAAGAATGAGAATAGGGTATCTTCTAAGAACACTTCACTGAGAAAGGTCAGAGTATTTATTTAAAAGCACACCTGCTTGGTGTTAAGAATCTTCTACAGAATTATGCTGACTAGGATAGAATTAATTTTCTTCCTAGTAGCTCATATGGGGCTGTGTTTTACATTCATGTCCAAAACAATCCTGATAACACACTAGCTTTTATTTCTAGCTTTTGCTGAACAGTGTTTGCACAGCACCAAGGCTTGCTTGGTCTCTCTATCTGACCCTTCTACAGTGACTAGACTGGGGAGTGTGCAATAGCTTGAGAAGGAACGTAACCGGGCAGATGACTCTGATGAAAGACATATTCTGTAGCCTATCACATTGCGTTCAGCAATGAAAGGGAAAAGAAAGGGTTTAGGAAAATCAGACATCTTTTGCTTGGGAACTGGCTGAGCATCAGCCTATCTGTGGGAGGTGGTGAATGATTGCCTTTGCATCACTTTGGTTCACCTTCTCTCTTACATTTCTCCTTCTCTTATTAAACTCTTTTTCTTTCTTTCTTTCTTTCTTTCTTTCTTTCTTTCTTTCTTTCTTTCTTTCTTTCTTTCTTTCTTTCTTTCTTTCTTTCTTTCTTTCTTTCTTTTTTTTCTTTTAAAATCTTGATCCCCAAGTGTCCTTGCTTTTCCTCTTCCTTCCTTTGTTCCTCATCCCTCTGGGGGTGACAATTGGAGAAGTGTCACCATTTTGTGGAGTTCAGCTGTACACAGGGCACCCCACAACAAAAAGAAAATGGAGAAGGGGTTTTGCTTGTTTCTTGTAGTTTAACCTAATCCTGTTTCAAAAGAGACAAAATTACACTATTAAAAAAAAAGCGACACATAAGGTAGAACAAGGACAGCTACAGGAATGGTTGTGGAGCCTTATGTTCATAACTTATTTCCCAGTTTCTACAGATGATGTCTAAACAGATTTGGTTGTGCATTCGGTGTTAGTTACTGGTAATTATGTAAAGTACAAGTCCAATACTTTCATACATCACCTTCTGTTCTCATTTCATTAACTTGGAGTTGTATTTCTCTGTTAGCTTTGAATGGCAACTGGTTTGTTTTCTCTCCTGAGTACATCAATGTGCCTTTCTTGGAGCAGCTTGACTTGTTGCATACTCCACCTCTCCTGCAGGCAGGTTTATTGCTTTTGAGACATAACCTTTTAGTTCAGTTTTGACGACTATTTGGGAAGTCTCTGCTATACTTACTATGGCTGCAACTACTTCAAAAAGCTACTGAATCCTTTCTAAGAAGTGAGAACTCTGATGTAGCTTCTTAGAGTCATTCTGAATTACAGGAGGAATTAAGTCAACTCAGCCTAACTTTCCAAACCTATTACCTTCCTGGCATGCTGATAAGCCAGTGAGCATGTGTGTTATTTTGCCCTGCCAGACTCTCAGAATACATGAGATATGAGTTCTGCATGACTTTTTACCTCAGTAGGTCTCTTTCCTTCACTGACTAACCAGTTTTAATGACCAATGTGTATGACCAACTTCTACGTTCCAGATGTTTAACAGACGTGAGGATTCAAGAGAGTGCTGTGGAGGGGAATGAAACAGAGAAAGTGACATTTCATGGATCTCATTTCCTTATGAAACCAGCTTAAAATATTATGTATTGGAAATGAAGAGTTAGACAGAGACAGGGAAGAGGCCATGTTTAAATATCACACCCTACTTAAACTGCAGGCCATGCCAGCCACTTGGGTTGTATAACCTTTAACTTCTGTCCTTTCCTCCACAATTCCTCATTTTTTCAATGATCCCATTTTATAGGATTTTAATGTATTCAAATCAAAGCAAAAATGCTTTCATTTAAAAGTCTCAATAGCGGCTCAAGCTTAAGATCTAGGGGTTTGCATTTCCTTTACCTAATTTTTTATCTGGTCTTGAAGCTCTGTGAATACAACAATGTTCACTGAATGAATTAAAAAATGGAAAGCTCTGAATTGATTGTAACTCTGTAGCACTTGCTTACTAGTCATAAACATCCTGAGCTACAGTATTTAACCATATAATTTCAGAGGCATAATGAATTTAAATAAGTTGGTTTTTTTTTTCCCCAAATATAAAATGCAACCACATGATATATCCAAAATTATACCAACTCACTGGAAGGACAACTAGCTTGAGTCAGCTCTGGGTTATCTCCTGCATGGGAAAGGGTCAATGAAGGACATAATAATCAAAATTAATTGGCACAGTACTTCCGTTGAAGATATAAGGATTCAGGTGGTGGCATTTTGGTCTTATTTTTGCAGGTGGGTTCTTGGGTCACTTTTCAGAAATGACATGACCTATATATGCCTTAGTTTCCCCATATGTATATATAATAGGAATAACAATGTTCACTTTTTCCATTAAATGCTTTGATATATATTAATAAATAATTTTATTTAAAATATCAGTTTGAACTGGTTTTGTTTAGTAAAGAGAAGAGCTGTGGCCAGAAAACTGCAAGAATTTCTCATTTCCCACAACAAAGCAAATGCAAAGGCAGCAAAAGAAGAGCAAGAGCAGTGTTGCCCACAGCATGGTGTGAGATCAATGTCAGAGAATCACAGAACGGTTTGGATTGAAAAGGACCTTAAAGACCATATATTACCAACCCCTGACATGGATAAGAAAACCCTTGACTAGACCAGGTTGCCCAAAGCCCCATCCAACCTAGCTTTGAACACAGCCAGAGAGAGAGCAGAGAGAGAGAGATGCTTCTCTGGGCATCTTGTGCCAGTGCCTCACCACCCTCACAGGGAAGAATTTCTTCCTTATATCTAAAGTAAATCTGCCATTTTTTAGTTTAAAGCCATTATCCCTTGTCCCATCACTACACTCCTTGACAAACAGTCTCTCTCCGTCTTTCCTGTAGGCCCCTTTAGGTACTGGAAGGCTACAGTAAGGTCTTCCCTTCCCCAGACTGAATGACTCCATCTCTCTCACCCTGTTTTCACATAACAGGTTCTCCAGCCCTTGGATTGTCTCTGTGGCCCTCCTCTAGACTCACTCCAGCATCACAGTGCCTTTCTTACACTGGGGACCCCAGAGCTGGATGCATTACTCCAAATGGAATAGAGAGGCAGAACCACTTCCCTCATCTATTAGGACTTAAAAGCATGTCACAAAGATGGAGAGTAGTATTAAATGTAATTTCAAAGCAGGCATAAGATTTTACAGGCATTAAACACCTAACACTGACCTTTACCATTTACCATAAAAACCAGTAACATGTTTGTGGGTTACTGACAAGTTACAAATTACTGACCATAGTTGACAAGCTATGTAAAATGCACTTTCTCAGCACATCTCTGGAGCATTCAGACAAGCTTCACACAGTGATTAGTCACAGGTCATCAAAATTTTGAAAGATACAACTTCATGTTACTATGTTGGAAGCTTGTATCTTGCCTACTAGCCAAACACTATTTCACCTGCAAAAAGGAAATCCAGTAGGAAGCTCTCCTACGTACTTTTTCTAGATCATTTTCTTTGCCTTTCTCTGCAGTTGACAGGCATTTTGTGTTGAGTAAACCCATATGACTCTTCACGTCTTTTTTAAAGACTAAAATGCTTATGCTCATTTGTAGGTATCTTACCCTCTGACAAGGTTTCTATATGGTAGCCATTGTAGTAAATCAGGTCAAAGCAATTTTACTTTTTTTTATTTGTGGCCACTGGAGCCAGTTGTCATGTATGATGCACTGAATTGAACTGTGCCCAGCAGGAACTTGGAAAGCTCAGGATGTAGCAGAAAGTCTTTCACTGATGCTCATACTTTAGTACCCTCTATATAATAGTAATTTGACAGAAGAATCTCCCCAGCCAGAACTTCAGAACTAAGTATTTAAAACGATACTGCATACCCTTTATGCAATGCATTTTATCATAAACTCTCCTGAATGGACACTAAAGACCTGCATGACAACTGCTGGCCTTTATCATACATGCTTAGGATGACACAGCTTCCTGGACAGAAGGCTGAAAGACAACAAATAGTTAAAAGTCTGCATGTATATAAAGAAGAGGAATATATTATTTTAAGGCAACAGTGCCATAGATTGATAAAGAAATCAGGGTGACTAAGGGTCAGTAATGACATTTTAAAAGAACAAGACATGCATTTATGTACCCTAAAGCAAATAATTATATAACCCAATAAGTGTGACTTAAGAGAGCTGAATATTTATCACTGTACCTTTACTTCACCTGGACTGCATGTTAGTGACAATTCAAACCATGCTACTCGTTTAGTGATCTGGAAATCCTCTTGACAAAGTTGGTCCAGAAATGCAGTATTAAATACAGCTCAATTTGGTCAGCCAGCTACTGAAGAAGAGTTGGTAAGTTGGAGATGTAATAAGAAATGGACCTAATATGACCAGTTAGCACCAACACAGGCAATTTACCTTGTCAGCAGTCCCAGACTTCAGGAATTTCGTGTCAGTAAGATTACATCCATATGTAAGCAAGCCATATTTTATGTCAAATAGCACTGAAACCAAAGGCAGTATTGGTTTGTGTTTTTTAAATATGGAAAAAAAGGGTCAGATGAGTAAAGTCCAATTACCATATGCTAGCAGAATATCTGACTTGCCAAGGAGACCTTTTAAGAAAATGAATGCTACTCTTTCCTTCTGCTGGTTTTTTTGGTTGGTTTGGGTTTGGTGGGGTTTTTTTTCTATTTTCCCCTCCATTACAATTATCAGTATTCAACTGCATTAGCTGTACCCTTGTACTCATTCTCTGAGAAAGATACAAAGAAGGCTTTCCAAAAGACCATTAATGCATATTTTGTTTTCGCCATGTTACATTTCGAATTACTTTGTTTAAAAAGCTCAGCTACAAACTATGTTAATTCAGGAAACAAAAGAACTAAAATCAGTGCCTATACAAAAGTCAGATTTATACTCAGATTTTCTTGGCTCTACTGTTTTTGGCTGAGATGGTGTTAATTTTTTTCATAGTAGTTCCTATGGTGATGTGATTTGGACCTGTGATCAAAGCACTCTTCATAACACAGGGATGTTTTAGTTACTGCTGAGCAGTGCTTACGCAGCACCTTTTCCGTTCTCATCAGTGAGTAGACTAGGAGTGGGCAAAAGGCTAGGAGGGAACAGAACCAGGACAGTTGACCCCAACTGATCAAATGAACATTCCATGCCATATGACATCATGCTCAGCCTATAAAGCTGTAGGAGTATGGAGGAACGGGGACATTTGGAGTGATGGCATTTGTCTTCCCAAGTAACTTGTACATGCAGCAATGGAACCCTACTTTCCAGAAGCTGGCTGATGGGAACTTGGTTTGCTTTGCTTGCAAGCCCAGCTTTTGCTTTACCTGTCAAACTGTCTCTATCTGACCCCACAAGCTTTCTCACTTTTTCCATTCCAACTCTGTCTCCGTATCTCACTATGCGAGGAGTGAGCAAGTGTCTGTGTGCCCAAGGGGGTTAACCACAACACTGGTTTGCCTTCCTTTTTCTCTCATAGTGTACCTACATTTGACCACAGTTAAATGTCATCCACAAGAGGTGAACATTGAAAGTTTCTTGAGCAGTGACTGAGAAAATGGGCTATTTGCTGGTATGATTTTTAACCATATGCTGATGTCCTGCAATTATAATTTTAAAATGTTTGTAACAACCCCAGATTAACATCTTGCAATAATATCAAATATATTTCTTCAAAGGATGATTTTTTTTTTCTGGATAGTAATATTTCAAATTTACATCCATCTCTGGTGGAATACAAGCCAAAAAATTACAAATTCTTTCACAAAACAGAATTTGCCATAGTGGAAGTAATCAGTACTCCTTGGGAAGATATGTTTGATACAGCCTGACAATATCATCATGCCCCAGTGATGTTATCCTAACTGACCTGTCACAGCCGTACCAATGATCTTCCATCAGCCTCAGTGTGGAAAGAGGTCAGATCATAGTAAGACAGATCAAGGTAACAATTGCATCAGTTTCATACAGTCTACTTAACCATAATGAAAAGGCAAACAGTAGCTCTTGCTGTCAAGTTCATCTATCTTGCTGAGGTGTATAATTACAGTCTGGAGTTTCTGACTACAAACCAAGGACAGAAGCTGTTCCCTCTATGCACTTCGTAAGTGCTCAGCAGAGCTGCAAAGTGTCCAATCCGAAGCACAGCTGGGAGCATACTTTCTCCACCCTACCCCACTGGGGAAGGGTTTGCATGCGCCTCATTAGTGCCAGGCCTAAGATAGGATCACATCACGTAATTAGTATAAGCAGTGATTACTGGATACTCTGAACAAAGGGAGGACAGAATGGAAGACTCCCTATGCTGTGTGCTACAGAGAGTTTCCAATAAGGTTTTGAAATGTCCCAAATGTGAATGGATCCCAGTGGGACAGATGTTCACCGTGTTTCATCATCTCAGAAGCAATCAAGTCTTTCCAGTGGTTTTAGCAGTAAAACATGTGGAGTACAATAAAGCCTTATCTTCCAGGCAAACACAGCTATGAAATAGCAGAGCAGCTAGTAAAACAAGATTTAGGATTAGTCTGTTGTTCTCAAGAACAAGAGATTGCTTATCTTCCAAACTTCTGGGACAAATTCTAGAGCAACAGGAAACAGTGAGACTCTTATTTCTTAGAGCTAGCAGTATTTCTTTTAAACAACATTTCACAGAATCACAGAATCACAGAATCCCAGACATACTCTATAAAAGCTTAATGATTTATTGTGATAAAGTACATCCAAGATTTCAGCATACGTATTTTAACCACCAACATTGTCCCCAGCTACAGTCATTGCTACTGCTTGATTACTTGAAATACATTCTTCTGCACAACTTAATGTCAAAGTTGCATTTTTTTATTGTCTTTCACAAGTCTCATTGGTTAGACCTGCTAAAAAGATTCAAGCTTACTGCATTCAACTATATGTTTTATTTTATATGATTGCATTTGAAAACACTACCTCTTCTGTTAGGTGAAGAAAATTTCATATGCTCAAGAAAATATCAATGATAGATTTACATGTTTCAGTGCTTGGATCCCTCCTTGTGTCAGAAGTGAAAATCCCACTCATGTTTGTTAAATTTTATATGTATTTAGAGTGTATACAAATATCTAACACTGGAGATGTTTAAAATGATTTAATTATTATTTTTATGCATTACAAATTGTAATGCAGCCTATGAAAATAGTATGCATCTGACTAAATTTTTCAAACTGTACATTTTTGTATACATAGCTAGAGTACAAAAATTCCTAACTGTATCAATACCGTGTGAAATGCAGCACAATATATGGTCAGAAGCCACTATTAAAAAACAATCCCTACATTAAAATAGATTCTCATACAGGGTAGCCAGGGTCTAAAAAGCCCAGGAAATTGATTCCAAAATTGACCAGAAGGAGATCTGTGATTCTCAGGTAATGTCAAATACAGTTTCGGAATTGATAATTTAGAATGGTTTAACATTATAAAGATACTTCTCTCTTCCTGTCGGACTTGACTGTTATGACTGCAAACACTATTCTGAACTAAGTGACTGATAATAAACTGCTATCTTTCAACACTGTGTACTATTTTTTCATCAAGGCAAATCTTCTTTACCATACTGACATACCTGGAATTGGGGATATGCACTCACACAGATAGGACTGTGTGATTGTCTCCATCACCAACTTCTGCTGCTTCTGGAATGAGTGTAACTCTGTACATAAAGTTTTTCTCTCACTTCTGGCAAGTCTATTTCACAGACAGGAATAATATACCTTGTAGATGTGTTCTGGTTATCACCAGATTCTGGTTACAACCAAGATTCTGACATACAATGCTTGCAGATTTATCAGAAGTCTTCACTGCTTTCTTTTCTCATTCCTTCTCTAATTCACTTGTATTTATGCTTTAATGGATAGACTGAAACTTACTTTACTGACATACTTAAGAGCAGGCTTTGCATATTTGCTCTTCAACCATCACTTCTTCCTCAACTCCTAGACTAAGCTGAAACCTTATTATAATGACATGCTAAAATTACCATTACACTTTAATTACAACAAAATTAAATTTTTATAAGGTTTTGGTTTGGTTCTTTTTTTTTTTTTTTTCCTGAAGCACCTCTATTGCTTATCACAGAATCACAGAATATTATGAGTTGGAAGGGACCTTGAAAGATCATCTAGTTCAACCACCCTGTCTGAGCAGGATCATCTAAGAACATGTCCAGGAACGTGTCCAGATAGGCCTTGAGTGTCTCCAGAGAAGGAGACTCCACAACCTCTCTGGGCAGCCTGTTCCAGGGCTCTGTAACCCTCACAGTGAAAAAGTTCTTCCTTATATTTAGTTGGAAGTTTCTATGTTCCAGGTTGGGCCCACTGTCCCTCGCCCTATCACTGTCCAACACCGAGAAGAGCCTGGATCCGTTCTCCTGACACCCCTCAGTCTCCTCTTCTCCAAGCTGAATAGACCCAGCTCCCTTAGCCTTTCCTCATAAGGAAGATGTTCCACTCCCTTATTCATCCTGGTTATTCATCATCATCTTGACTTATTTATGCCTTCTTTAACCATCATCTTCTGAACTGCACTTTGAGAACTTGAGTCTATCCATTTTTGGTTCAATCAGTGGAGGGTGTCCTCCAGGGAAGAAAATTGAACCAGATTAACTTTGAGGTCCATTCCAACCCAACCATTCCATGATTCTGTGTTTCTATACAAAATATTATCTTTTAAATGGAAAATATAACAGTGATAACTAATTTGATAGACATTTACATAATTTTTCAGAGAAAAGATATTCTGATACAAAGGTATTTCCAGAAAGACTGATATTTTTTTCCATTAGCTTTACTTATCAGCCAACTTCTACTCAACCTTGAGTTATTCTGACTACTTTTATCATGCCCACAAAAGGCACATGATGTTGGCATTAGTTTTTGGTGAATTAATGAGGCTGGATAAGCCTCCTAACTACTTCCCTATTCTGTACTGTGATATCTGAATATGACATATCACAGAATAGACATCTGAACCTCATTGTGAGAAAACCTGAAAAAAGAACAGAGATAGATGACTCTCTCAGGAGTTCCTGGCTATGGACATAGCATGTGGACTTTAAAGACAAAATTGGAATGTTTGTATTATGTTTTAAATACATAGTTAAAGACACGATAAAACAGCCTGCAGCTAATCGACTTTCTCCAGGTCCTGGCATTCAGATTATAGGAGGCAGTCAAAACTGCAATAAGTTGGCCCCATGACTAAGACTTTTTCAAAGAAATAAATTCTTAGGAGTTTTTTAACCATCTTTTCATTGTCACATATACTTTGAAACTAAATTCAGCAATTTTTGATGTTTCATTCACCTCACACCGCATCACTCATGCATCCTGTGCAATCTGAAAAGGTGATGCCATTCAGAGCTAATACTCTGCTTTGATCTGAAGCTAGTCAGCACTTCCCAGGACACCTCTTATTCCTGGTTCACCATTAATTTCTCCTGGGTATGGTTGTGGTGTTGGTGCTACCACCTAGCTGCTTGTAATTAATGTTGCTAAATCTTTCCTGTCTTTTCAACAGTTCCACAGTTATGAAACTTGAAATAATGTATTGAGCAGTTTAGATTTAATTTAATCCTTAAACTGTCCACAAGTCTTGAGACAGACTTCGATGCTTACTGAAATAAATGGAGAATATGACCAATGGGGCCTGTAGTATCAACCAGCTGTAGTAGAACAGCACAGGTAATAATGTCAGGAAAATTTCATTTTACACTGAATGCCTGAGTTAGGAAGACAGAGGGAAATTAGTCTCTGGTAGTACTCATTGTAGATACACTAAGGATAATACTTGGCTTTTGTGTCAGCAGCAGTTAGCATTCTTTGTTTATATGCACACAGAGGTGTCATGTATAATGTCTTGATGAGCTAGTGGAGTTAAAAGTAAGATTGAATTTCAGGAAGTTAGCCTACAGAGTGCTTCTGGTCAACATTCTCTCTAGTTTTTTAACAGGCTGAGCAATTGGAGATTCCAAATGAGCACATGATTTTTGCTAGTTTGTCAGGATAAAAGCAAAAATTTCACACATTTAAAAATATACCAACAGTCATTTTTTGGTATTGTATGAAATCCTCTTTCAACTCCCTACCTACCTTCACAAGTCAACACACCCCAGATTTCCTCTCCTACCTTTTGTGAGGTGATCTGTGTATCCCTAGCCAGAGTTTGTGATCACACTCATCTACTATGCAAACCAAGGTTCCCCAGGTGCCACTACTGGCAGGAAAGGACATTATCATTGGTGGTTTTCAACTTTCTACAGTCCTTTGTTTTATTCCTATAGCCATCTCCCTGTCCATCTCTGCACACCACTTTTAACCACCATCTTACCTCTCTTCATTGTACTTTTCAATGTTTTCTCCCAGTAAGCATCATAGTACACCTTTGTTTTCTTTAAAGTACACTTTTTCTTCTTCTAAGTCTTCCCATTTCCCTTCTTTTATCCAGTTAACTACTGATTATTAATTAATAAGACTACTGTTGGAAACCCCATTGTCACACAGAAAATGCCTCACTCCTCATGACTGCTCCATAAAAATGAGCTTGACAGAGACAATGCCTTCTCATTCCCACGATCCAGTTCTCACCAAAGTTACAATCAAAGCTTCCACTCATTTTTTAAAGGGAGCTAGATTGCAGTCTTACCTTTTTAATTTAAAATTACAAATTCTTGCTCTCTTTTTTTTTTTTATTTTTTTTCCCCAGTTCTATAATTCAATCCCTGGGGACAATACAGATGACTATCATTACACCTCTTTATTTTTTTTTATTGTGACTGACATTAAAAGGCAAACTAAATTTAAAATCAGCCTGGTTTCCTACCATCTATAATGTTACATAATTTAGATATATTTTCAACTTTATGTCAAACATGTACCAGATGTAGTAGAAAATATAACTTCTATTTGCTGTTTGCAAACATATATGTTTTTAAATGCATTGATTTACCTTAACAAGTTATTGAGCAATATAAGAATGTGTGCTACCAAAAAGTGAACAAGAGTTATTATATTTTCAGTAATCATAATTATTTCAAAGCAATACTAAATAACTTTTTTTCCAAAACTGGGGGCTAACCATATGCCAGGTTGATTTCTTATAACAAATTGTGACAAAAATGTAATTACTTTCTCTTTTTAATGGTTGGGATCTCTGTCTCTGATAATAGATTCTGGCTGCAGTGACAGAAACTAGGACAACAGTAAGAAAATGTCATAAATTCAATCCATTACTTGTGACATGTATTGTAACAAGAACCAGAAATGGCAATTATCATGACACTTTATACAACAATATGGTGGACTTAGTCCTGTGGCTGTCTACCTTTTCACACGGAGGAAATACACTCTAAGGCTCCAGTCTGAAATTGCCTGCAGATCAACTTCAGTGTGACTGCACAAGAAAAACACTTACGGTATTAAATTAAGCACATGTGCATTTGCCAAAACTTCAGAAAACAGTAATAGGGGTTAAAAACACAACAAAAAGAATTGATCTGCAAAGATTTGTATTTGGCTTTGAGTCTTGTACCAATTACAAGACAACAGCCCTTATTCAGCATCTATTAGTCCCATTGATTTCAGTGGAAGTTACACATGTCAAGCTGTTCCAGCACTGGACCACACCACCTTTACTGTTGAGTATCTGGATTCAGCTGTGTGTGAATATCTATCCTTGCATGGCAACATAATCTGCTCAACCCCCCTGTCATCTCAAACCTTATTAAAGGTCAAGACTTGCATAATTTAACAGAAGATGTGCATAACTAAGATTAATCATCCTAACCTGATGTTTCAAGTGCTAAACATTCCAAACTAACCATAAAACAGAGTTTTAAGATATAATCTAGAGAGCCAGCTACAAGCTTCAGAAAGACTAATATTGACAAGCTTACTAGTGTTTCAAAAGCATGTGGTCTAAGCTTAAGAGAGGTATACAGTATGTACTGGGGTAACCTGTACCATTTTCCATTTACAAATCAGTTGCTCATAACCTTGGAGGATCAGAGAGGAAGAAATTATCTGTCATTATGTTATATCTGCTTGCATTGTTCTAAATTTGCGTGCTTCAAGGACATTTTAGCATATTGTGCTAACATTAGTAGGCATGAAAGTTTGATCACAGGTAATGTCTCTTATAAATAAAGTGTGTAGACAACATGCATTCAAGTAAGAAAGACTGTAAAATAGTTTACTGGTTTTCCTATTTTTCTCACTTTATTCACTAAACTTGCTTAACAAACCTGCTCATGTCTTAATGACACTAGCATCTCTCAGGTCCAGATACAGCAGGAATTTTTGAATTTAACTTCAAAACTTTTGGAAATTATTTTTTAATAGAAAGCTTCCAAGTTTATCTTCTAGAAGAGACAAAATCAGTGAGTAAAACTGCTTTTATTTATATCTCATATATGCTTACCATCATGTTATTCAAGGATGTAAAATAAACCAGTTCTATTCAGTAAAAGCAGATAATCCATATCAGATAGGAAATATGCATTATAAATTATTCCTGTGGGTTAGATCTCAGTGTTTCACTTGGGAATTAAGCAGTTAACATCACCAGAGCAAGATGTAAAGAGGAGACACAGCACGGCAAAGGTGAAAGCTACTAGGCTTCATCTTTGAACTCTCTTAAGGACTGTGCAGTATTGGCATCATTCCAGAGTTTAATTTGCGTATATTCTGAAAGTCTAATCATCTTCTTCAGGGAATAAACCCTTGACCATCACATTGTTAAATTCTAATGCGCTTTCTGTGTCTGATGCTTTTATTTTCTTTGAGGGAGATGTGGGTTATTTAATTGGTCCAGGATAGTATATGTAAGGAATCATATAGTGCTGTATTACTCGAGGTTTTTGTACTCATTTCATGCAGGCCATTTTCTTTATTACTATCACTAATACAACTGTAGCCTGCATTCTTGCTGTTTGTAACATTTATATGAATTGTGTCACCTTACATAGTGTTGTTATATTGCCAACATGCCAAAAATAAACTGAGCAATAAACAAAAATACAAATAGCCCAGTGTGTCTGTCAGTAGTTCTGAAGGACAATCTAAATTGTCTCCCTAAGTCATATGTGTGTGCAGGTTTTACTCTGTGGACCAGTTTATTAAACATAGTATACTATGAGCATTCAGCTATAAATACATGAATTACACAAACTTTCTCTGCTGATCAGCACCAAGAAAGAAGAGCCTTTGAGAAATGAAGTAAGCTACTGTATTCTACACATACTTTGGAAAAAAAAAAAAAAAAACAAAACCAAACCAACCAAACCCAAAATTAACATTTAGTGAAGGAAACTAGGAATCAAAATGCCTGAAATGTATTTTTAGCGGTCTACTAATGCAAGGTGTGCTGATGAGAAGGTATTTAAGGTTATGTCTTCAGTAAGATGCTGATACTGTCTACTTGCTTCACAAGTATGAGTATCCTTCCATGATTAGGCAGTAACATGCCACAGAGACACAGGACACAACAGAAGGTGTTAATGCCCTTACCACATTGTTTTGATGTCACTGTGGAAACATATCCCTTTGTTCTCACTGTGTACAGAAACAAACATATGTATTGTTATATAGCTAAGAAGCTAAATTTAACACAGAAATCTTAATCTGGGCAACAATACACACTTACCTTGAATCACAAGGAAGTATGTAAGCAGACTGTCATGTTGAAATAAAGTGCACCCACATATAATTAATCCTAGGCTTTGGACAGGGGTATTTTCTGCTTTTTCTCTATTACACAAAAATACCAAACCCAAACACAACATTATAAAATACCAAAATTACAGAATATCCTGAGTTTGAAGGGACTCATAAAGATCATAAAGTCCAACTGCTGGCTCCACACAGGGCCAGACAAGTCAGAGCATGGGACTGAGCATGTCCAGACGTTGCTTGAACATAGTCAAGCTCAGAGCTCTAACCACTTCCTGGGGAAAGGCAGTTTTAAAAGACAGGTTAACATTCTATATATATTTTATAACACCGATCAATAGAATTTACAGAAAAGCAATCTCCACACATTAAGTGCTAGTGTGAAAAATACATTATGTTTATATATATATATAT
>VXBZ01007476.1:55543-109517 GCA_013399135.1 Heliornis fulica | reverse complement strand
TTGGATATTAGAAAGAAGTTCTTTACTGTAAGAGTGGTGGAGCACTGGAACAGGTTGCCCAGGGAGGTGGTGGATGCCCCATCCCTGGAGACGTTCAAGGCCAGGTTGGATGAGGCCCTCAGCAACCTGATCTAGTTGGGGGTGTCCCTGCCTCTTGCAGGGGGGTTGGACTGGATGACCTCTGGGAGTCCCTTCCAACTTTAATGATTCTATGTTCTAAAAAAATTAATCCAATTTCAGCATTGATTCAGAAGTATTTCCCAGAAGTTCTACTATTTCTTTGTTTTTTAAATCTTGAAAAATATAACTATCAAAAAATGAATAAAGGACAACTTTTTAGTTATATCTTAAGTAGGTAAAAATACATAAGTGTCCAAGCCTTTCCAGCAGGACCGTGATACAGTTCCAACACACTTGGGAGCTCTTTCATACCCTCCTGGCTCTTCCTTAGGCCCATGGGCCCATGAGTGATCACAAGTCAGCTGTCCTACCTCCTTGTGCTCAGTTTTCCCATTTAAACCAACAATTATTAGAAAAAGGACTGGAAAGCATTTTGAAATCTATAATGAAAAATACCACCTAAGGACAAGGCTGTATTACAAAGGAGCAGTAAGAAAGGCGAGGAAGAGGCTCTAGGAAGGAAGGAAAATGATCCAGGGGGTGGCCAAGATCCAACAGAGTGGGATCAACTGTCAGCAGGGCTTAGCACGTAAGGCTCAGGAGGAAATGACATCTTCCATGAGCTTTTCATCTGGGGGGAAGTATCAGGGTGGTCATCTGAGAAGACAACCCTGCACAAACCCAGCAAGTCCGTGGAGCTCTGTCACTCTGCCCACGCTGACCTCCTGGGAGCTAGCTCTCATTCTGCTCCTGGCAGATGAGGAAGCTGATGATTAACATTGGGAACAGGTGATTCGTGGCTACCAAACAGCACATGAAGGCATCTCAGCCAGCATGCCTGATATGAAAGGTCACATATTCTGTCAGCTAAGTGAGAAGAATTCCTGATCATCCTTAAAACAGCTTCAGAGTGAGAAGAGTTGAGACATCAACTTGGGACCTACTGAGCATCAGGTCTTTATTATCACACACACATCTCCCTGCAGTTCACAACAGTTCTTATGATGTGACTGGTCCTCCGTGTCCTTACAAGATCTCTGCTCTCAGCCATGGCCCACAGCAAAGGCTCAGATTGTAACCTCCTCTGCAGTGAGTTATTGCTGCAGCTGAGATGCTTGGTCTGCGCCAACTGGTAGCAACTGCTAAGGCATCTGGGGCACAGTCTTGCTCTAGCAGACCGCAGAGTATACAGCAACACTCGCAGACATAGAAATACATTTTATATTTTATAAATTTGTAACATTTAAAAATGTGTACAATTATTTTCTCCCTCTATAAATAGTGATTCATTCCACATGCTCACTCTTGGACCCTCACCAAGAGCACAAATCAGAATGGTTTTGGGTGCTGAGACCCACGTTTTCAGTAGCTGCTATTACTTTTGATATTTTAGCTCAAGACACATGAGGGCAAATTTTTAGAGCTCTTGCCATTCCCGTTAGTAGCAGGGGAATTTGCAGCTATCCATTCTGTCTGAAAACATGGGCTTTTTATGGCTTTGATGAGGTATCTAAAATATCCATTCAATCAGCCCAAAGACTGGGGCAAACTGTCTGCTTAACCCAAACTCCAGAGCTGTCACAACTGCAGCCCCATCTGACAACACTGGTAGGATGAAGAAAGTTTCCCATGCTCAGGATCCACAAAACCTGAAAAATCTCTGGATGTAAATTTAGCAACAACTGAAAACAGAATCCCTTGTGCTTATAACTCTTCCATTATTTACAAAAGCATAAACACAGGGGAAAAAAGGAATAGGATTCCCACTGCAGTACTGTAAGTGTTCAGCACCAACCCATTCAACCCTTGGAAAAAAATCAGGAAGATGAGGCTTTCTGCCCAGGACTTCTTTTGTGTCTGTGGACAACTTATTTATGGCTTCACTTCAAATGGGACTTGACATCTCAGCTCAGTATCTCTAAAGGGCACCGATAACTGAAGCGACCAGCTAACAGGTGTGCTGCGACTAGCTCATGATGCCAGTAAATACCCTAAGTGCAATGATGTCAAAGTTCTTACAATTTTCAAAAGAAGAGAAACTGGAGAAGAAAAATCAGCGGTGCTTTTCTTATGAATTATTGCCATGAGAGCTTGCCTGCACATTCACATTTTCAATGGACTGAGTCAGGATGAGAATTTACAGCCGAGTGCCTCCATGTCCAATTCCTCAGGAGCAGGTTTGCTCCAGAACAGCACCCTCAGTAAGGCTCATGAGAAACTACTCCCAAAGAGCACTACTGGAAAAACTTAGCTTCCTAGACAAGTCCTGAAACTGCTGCGCTAGTAACTGATTAGTTTGTTTACCAACTCCTCAAGCTGATGAAACCAATGTTAGTTTTCCATTTCATTTCAGGATTAAGATAAGGTTGCCCAGGTAAGGTACCCACAGTTCTTGAGTACAGAGGCAGGTGAAGCTGCTGTTCCTTGTCCCTGAACAGGAAATCCCATAAAGCCAAGAGAGATGAAAAAGAGCAGCCTGAGAAACATGCTTTGACTTATGACTTACGATAATCATTTCACCGAGTGCCAAGGTCAACAAACATCATATCCTACCAGTGACTGCTTTCATCTCATGGGGGGAGCTGAGTGGGAAATGGCTTTCCTGTGCTGTCAAAGTACCTTTTAATGTCCTTAAAAAAACTTCAGGTCTGTAACAGGATGAAATGCAAACCCGACAAGTTCCCAAGACCTTCCTTTTGCCACTTGTCCTTCCCTTCCGCATACCCTCTGCTGCGCTCCAGAAACTGACTCTCTGCTGAACTAAGTGACTTCTCCCTAGGAACACGGGTAGGTCTAGTTTTACTGTAGGTTTCATTCTCAACAAGGCACCACTATTCAAGAGACAACAAAACTCTTTTCCCTCCTAACTAGGTCTGCCCAATATGCCAACCATGCTTCCACTTGATGACCTGGCTGTTTCCCAGTACTGTGGCTGGTACCCAAGTACTTCTCAAGAACAAACTCAAAGGAAAAAAAAAAAAAGGGCTGAAAAAAAATAATCACACAGCTTTGCTGCCTGTTGATAAGCTGTAGATCAGAAAGCGGAAGCGACAGCCTTTGCACGTGATGGCTGACAGCCCCCAAAAGCACCGAACTCTGGCCAGTGAATGGTCAGACAGAACATTAATCTTAAGTCCTTCCAGGTGTGGGAAAATCACAAAAGAAGAAGGAAGATGAGCAAGGACAGTATGCACTGCTCCTTCTCCACATACCTACACCATCTATACAGTCTTCCCAATCCCCTCTTGCTATCACCATTTGTTCATATTTGCTAACTGCAAAAAATAACAAACAAGCTTTTGAAAATTTATTTAAAACAACTGAAAAGTTGGAAACAAGGAGGAGAAGAAGCCTGTTGGGTGTCCATAAGCAGCTAAGACCTAATTTGTTGTCTTTCTACCCTCCTCATAGCTCTGGGATAGGATTAAAGCCCTGATCCTCCTGTCCAAAATGCTTCAACACCCACTCACTCGCAGCTGATGGCAAACGGGCGAGACAGCGTCACTACTAAAGAAAGTTCCAATAGGCCATGAAAATCTAATTCATCCCCTCTTTATAGGCACACTAATCCATCTGGTATGAACATACATTTACCCAGCTGAGAAGGACTTGGAGTTATATGGTTAGGCCTCAGTCCTACACTCAGCCCAATGGGAAAGTGCCAATAGGATCTTGGTCTGTTTGAGTACCTCAGTAGACATTTCACTTTCCAAGACTAAAATCTTTCATCTAAAGTAAATCTTAAAAAAAAAAAAAAAAAAGGCAGGATATTGGCTGGGCTCCATACCGAGTATCATATTTTATCACTTCATGAAAAATCATCTTTTATGTCAGTTTTCTACATCAAATCACGTTCACCGTATCAGTCCACTTGAAGTTCCCATGGTGATTTACTTACTAGTGGTGCCCTGCCCTGTACTCAGCCAACAGCCCCTCTGAACCTTGCGGGGCCACCGCAGGGATCAGAGGGCAAGATCTGAGCCCTCGCAGGCTGGCACCGCCAGGGAAATAAAAGGGGAAGTGAACAGGCAAGTAACTTTTCACAGCTGCTTTTGTGTGGCTCACTGGGGATCTGAATGCACTATTGATTCCTTAGCACTAAAACAGATTTGTAGCCCCTGCGTGTACAAGACAGGGATCTCCTCCAACTCTAATCTCGAGCAGCTGTCAAAGACTTAAATGGCTTGTAGTTGGATGGCACGTCAAAATCAACGAAGATTTCAGGAGTACTCAGGGCAACCCACCTGAACTGGAACTGGTGGAATCCCTTCTCCTACTCTCATCAGATCTGGATGGGGCCTCCCAAACTTTGCAATGGACTAAGCACTCAAACTGTACCCGTGCAGCAGGCTAGATAAAGCAAATGACTGCCACTCAGAAAACTACCTCTCCTCCCACAGTTTCTTATTAAGGATATACATTTTCAGTGGGACTGAAAGTGCAGTGGGATTGCTCTTCTGCACAAACTCCCAAGGGCACTACCAGCGTCTCATCATAACTGCAGAGCTTAGAGTGGTCATAACTAGAATTGGCAACACTGAGGTAGCATCAACATAACTTACAGATTTAAATCACATAATTGTCTTCAATGCCTCTAACTGAAAATCTTGGTTTTCATTACGAAAGAATTCAAGGGTGATTTTTTTTCCTTTTAGCTAAAACTAGAAATCCATCCCAATTATATGTCCATCAGCATTCCGCCAAGGGAACACTGGCACCACAGCTACCATTAGTCAAGATACAGGCCCCCTCCCAGGCAAAACACCCTCACAATAGACTTTTGCAGACACACATTTTTGGACACATTTTTGTACAGGAAGTTTAACAAAGACTTCTAACCAGTCCATGTGTTTCCTTACATCTGTTTCCCGATGCCTACCTTGGTACAGTTCTAATGTGCTGGCTGCTAGGAGAAACCTTAAAGAGGATGGTTACATTTATTTGAAACGGTCAAATTTCTCTTTAATGCAACGTTTGGCAGGAGAAGGAATCATGCAAGGTTTGGACTTGGATGGGACAACTGTCCCAACTGTTGTACCACCAGCAACATAACGGAGATTTTCTGAAAACTTAATATTACTACAAGTATTCTTTGAAACACCCATGAAGAAAAAACAAGGGGAAAAAAAAGTTTGTTGCACTGTTTCATATTTGACAAAACAGTCCCACATTAGCAAGCAAATTAGGAATAAAGTTCAACCTTCTGAATCCAAGCGTACAACAGGACTTGTTTATATTTTCAATGGACGCAAAGGAAGCAAGCGTTGAGGAAAAACATGCATGCAGAAACATTTTCACAGGAAATTTCAAACCTCACTGGAACTAATTTAGATTCTACATCCTATTATTGTGGGAAGAGCCCCGCTCTGTTACGCGGTAACTAAAACACACCGTCTCACCCTAACATGCCCATTCCCAAGTTGTTCGTACTATTTTCAAAAAGCTCATTTGCAGACAGCTAGGGCTGCTCGATCGGAAGAAGAAGAAAAAGGAGGAAAAAAACCCACAAACCCTTCCACTCACACGCTACTTATTTATTTTCAATAGCCTGCTTACACATAAAATGTCCCGGAGCCAAAAGCAGCCAGATGGGCGGGTTACTAGCCGCGCTGCCGGGCGGGGTGCCAGGGCTCCTTTCCTTCCCCTTTTTTTAAAAACCCCTCCGTACTTATTTATTAAAAATAAAAAAAGCGAGGGGAGTGAGGTGGGGGGGAAGCCCCAAGCCCCAGGGCTTGGGGGGGCACCGCGGAGCCCCTCAACCCTCCCAAGGCTGCCGGCCAGGACAGCGCGGGGAGCGGCCNCGCGGGTAGCGGCCGCGCCCGCCCGGTCGCCCCCGCGCCCGTCTCCGCTACGGTCCGAAGGAAGAGACGGGCGGCAGCGCCCCGGGTTGCACGGGCATCCACTGGGGGCCCCCCGCCCCCACTGTCCCGCCGCCGGCGTTCCCGGGTACTCACCGCCGGCCGGCTCGGGAAGCGTGGAGACCGAGGTCTGGCCCATGGCTTTGACCGGGAGGAGATCACGCCGCCCGCCGGGCGCGCAGCCTCCGCCGCGGCTGTTTCCGGGGGGCCATCGCACTTCTGGCCGGGGCCGCGCTCCCCGCCGGCTGGCGGGGGGGGGCCGGGGGCCGGCGNGCGGGCCGGTGGCTGCTTGTCATACCGCCGGGCTGCCGGTCGGAGCGGGCCCGCGGCCGCAGCGCCGCGCCCCCCCAATCCGTCCCCCTCCCCGCCCCGGGGCGGGTCCTTGCTGCGGGGCACGGGCACGGGAGAGGTCCTCAGCCTCCTTGGTAACTTTTAAAGAAGGAAGGAAAATCACCCTTAATTATACCGAGATTGGGAAGGACTGCGCTTAATTGGCGAGCCGTCCCAGAGTGCTCACCCCTAAGTCCTTGTCTACTCCAAGGCTTCGTCTAACCTTTCTCCGAAGTCCAAAACGTCAGTCCCGACGTTAAACTCTTTCCACCCCGCTCCGAAGGTACGGGGACAACGTGTGATAGCCGGAGGGAGCGATCCCGTCGCCCTGGCCCGGGGCTGCCTCTCTGGTGGGGGCAGTTCTCGGGGCTCCAGTGCTGCCGTGAGCGGGCAGGGCCGCTACCCACCCTCCATTTGCCGTGGCGGGGGTCGGAAACCGTGCCCAACCCTTGTCTCTCTCAGGCGTGCGCCATCAAAGATGGGACTGCTTTTACGTTCTAAAGACAGCTGCATATGGATAACGCTCATGCCATAAAGAGTGACAAGAAGGGACACGATCAATTGGGTAAATTAACGGAGAGGGGGAGAAATGGAGATTGCACATAGCACAAGAGCAAAAGGAGCAAAGGTTTACTTTGCTTTTCTTAATGCGGAACCATAATCCAAGTGGTGACACAAGCTTAATGCTAAAGCAAACAGGTAACTGTTAGTGGTGATGTGAAAAACCCCAACAAACCAAACAAAAAGAATACCCCACAAACCCACCCCAAACACCAGCAAGCTGAAGTGCCTAACGTTAGGCTGTTTCTGTGCCGTGCCTGGAAACAAGCAGGGCGATGTATGTACACCACAGAAGGACACTCAAGGCCCATCTAAAGAACGTGGTCAAGAACATCTATTGGCAAGGCAGATAGTGAAAAGAATAAGCTTTTGAGGAGCCAGGAAGGTCTTAGAGAGGTTGAATGAAGGGATTTCTGACCTGCTGATGTTTGCCTGTGTTGGCATTGTGGTGACATTTCAGGAATGGAGAATGTGTAGGGCCTGCACTCGGGAAGCAAATGGAATACCACGGGGGAGCTGCAGTCTGCTTAGCTTGACCTCAGTTACAAGCAGATGAGATATGGTCATCAGCTAACACACGGTGAATGGAGGAGCGCAATTAATGCTAGTCCTTGGTATTTTACTGAAAATGGGTCTTACTACACAGGTCTCTTATTTCCTCATCTTATATGATTACACATTAAATTGCTGGAGGTATGGGCTTGAAGTGTAATAGATTTCTGCTAGGTGCTTGATTTAGTAAGAGAGAAAAAAGTGAGGACAACACAAAATTAATAAAGCACAAACAGATGAAAACCTAAATGAAAAGCAGATCAATTGTCCAAGTAGCGCTAACATTTAATGAGGGTGTTTCTGCTGGGGAGCTGCAGGGAGGCTCTTCACTGTTTTCATCAGCAATCTAGAGAAGCATTATTTCAAACAGCTTTATAAAGCTAAATAAATCACCACCGGCAGCAATTTCTGATGGAGTAAATACTACCAGGGTGATAATGAAAAAGGCAGTCACAGGGTTGTTTGGATTATTTAATAAACTCAGGCCTTCAAACAAATTATTTTTTATAGGGTCAAAGGAAGAAAAAAGTCAGACTTGCAGGATGGAGCAACACAGCCTACGGGGCCAAGGAAAGTATCCTAGAAAGCTGCTCTGTGTCGGGGCTTGGAGAGTTTCAACACGAGCTCAAAGTGAGCTAGTGCTGGTACAAAAGGGATCTGAGTCTCCCATATGGATGTACAAATGGGAAAGGGGTAAGTAGGTACCCCCTTACATTGCTGCAGGCAGAAAGTGCTGCCCCATGTCTAATGTTGCCTGCCTCTTAAAAAATGCTGGATGATGGGAGACACCTCAAAAGAGGTAGTGCAGAGTCTGAGCTAAGGGGAAGGTCTATGGTATAATGGTCCCACTCATTTGTTGAACAATCAGATCCTGTAACTTATTTCTCAGGAGATCTTTTTGCATTGATTCTCCACATTTATTTTTCTTACCTTGAAAAAACTACTTTTAAAGAATTTGTTTTGAGAAACTTGATTGACCGCTTTGGAGTCACTTGTAAACAGGAACATAAAAGTGTACCAGTTTGCCTCTGGTGAATCTCATTAATTTTATCAAAGGAATTTGTGTTCCCCTGCTACGTAAAAGCCAGTTTATGATGCAAAAGCATGTATCATCTCTCTGCAACAATTTCTGTGAAGTAATAAACCTCTCAAGGTCAATTCATAAACTGATAAAATGGTGTGGTTGAATTAGTTGCCAAATTGTTTTGGTTGTTGTGTTAATTTTGGATTTTTTCCTTTGTAAGTTAAATGATGCTACTGCCATTCTTTTATATGTTTTCTCTGCAATCACCTAATTTTTAAGTGTCCTGTCTTCATACCTCAGCCATGCTTAGTGGTACATTGAAGAGCTAATCAGATACAGTTACTGCTTTTGAAAGTAGGGGGTGGCAGTTCTGGTAGGGAAGAGAACTGTGAATTTATAGCACTAACAGATTATAGGCATCATGTTGTATAGATTAAGAAAAAGCTTCTGCTTATAAAAGTTTACCCAAAAGAGCAACCTGTAAACAAGAAATAATTTACTTGTATTAGAAAAATTTAAAGGACTTATTAAGGGGATTTTTATTCCTGCCGGGCAAAACACTGGGAGCATTCAATACTATTATGATAGATTCTTTATTCAGCTTTTGTAAAGGGAGCAAAAATCAATACTTTCTCTTGATCCTGAGCAGGGAACACCAGTGTAATGCAGAACACAGAACAGGCTCGTACAACAGTTTTGTTTCTTCCTGCTTTGTTTCCTGCCTGAAGATGCAAAGAGGCAATGCATACATCTCAAACCACTCACAGTCATTAATGATCATCAGGCTAGAAAAAAAATAGCACTTTTTTGCTTAGAGCCTGCTTTTTAGCCCATATGATTTAAGAATTTAGTTTACGACTCACTGATGGGAGGGAATGATCCCTGAATCCTCAACACTGTACGCAAAACCTTTACCAATGTGACCTATGAGAGAAACTGGGCTGTTGAAAGCAATGGTATATTACATTTCTCTTATGTAGAGCTGTATGTATGTAATTGCCTCCACACAGAAGGGGTTCTAGTATCCTACTAACATTCCCATATTAACATCCACACAAAATACATACATGCAATATTTAGTTCTCTGTGGATTTTATCCTGCAGTATGACGGAGAAGCTTTAATCAGTGCATTAAATTTCTTGCAATGTTGGTGTTTAGAAAAGTTAAAAAATTAAGGATACTCTGTTTGTAAACAGCTGACTAGCAGAGATTGGAGATTGCAATATATGTAGGAAAAGTAGATTTTTTTATTGAATATGCTAATTTATTTATTTACTTAGATGACTACCCATGATGTGTTTGGATGTATATTCCACTTTGCTATTAAACATCTAATGGGGTGAGACACAAATGGACTGCCCAGAAATGTGCAGTTATTATAGCCTTCTCGGATTTCTGTAAATCCAGATTTGCAAGCAAAGCAAAAGTGGTCAGGAAAGCTGAAAGTGAGAATTTAATGATTAAAATTTCCATGGTAATTTTAGCCAGGGCTAATCTTGGACTGAAGGAAAGGCTGAAACAAGATTCTAAAACATGGATGTGTCTTCTGTCAGATGGGGATGCAGAGGTTTATCTGATGGGTAGAACAGGTGCCAGTAAGTTGTGCCAGACGGTTCTGACACCACATCAGCATCAGTGGTGTTCCTGTACCCAGTGTCCCAGTTAGATTTCAGATTTTAGTGTCTGTAATAATACTTTTTGTTTGTCTGCCTCATGCTATGTGCACAGTTCTTCCTTTGTCCCAAGTTGTTCTGCTGGGTACCATAGTGAGTACTGCTGTCCCTCAAGAACAGACATCTTCCACTGAAAGAAGAACAGCTTCTCTGTGAACTTCAATAGAATATTACAGTTGTACAAATGACTGGTGTAAGATCTTTTAATGGAAAAAAAAAAAGTAAATCCTCAATTTTTTTCCCAAGTCAGAATGAAATAAAACACATGTTAATCTATGTCACATATCAAAATGAAAATTCCTTCACATTAATAAAGCTTCAAAGACAGCTGTATTTTGGTGTGTTTGCTATACTGGCACAATGGTAATAGATGACCTACAGCTTGGTATGACGACCACTATTTTGAGCTGTGTAGATTTAGTAAAGTAAAGAAGGATTTAGGTGAATTTGTATTGCTTTTCCTTCAGTTACTGAGATTAATTTATGGCACTAAATGTACCAGAAGCGGTAAGAGAGGCTATCATATTTAATGTTAGGATTTGTAATGCAGCATTAGCAAATACGCTCAACAATATTACCAGGTGTTTATCAAGAGGATGGTACTGAGTCCAGAACAACAACAAAAATGGTTGGAACGGGCCCTTTTATGTGTGGTCCTCCCACCACTCCACACCCACTCACATCTCCTGTCAGTGTTCAGAACTGCTGGAGGATGAGCAGCACCATGTCCTGCAGGCTGCAGAGCTGTACCATTTGGTGAATGAAGCAATTGCTATGGCATGAGCAACACGAGCAGGAAGGTAAGTGATTTTTTTAGTCATGGGCCATGACACTCAATTTGTACTTGCCCGTAGAGACCTTGCAGTTACGAACGGGGGAGAGTTTAGGTAGGGAAACGCCAAAAATCAGTTTGCTTGCTTAAGACTGGAACATTAGCTGTGGTTGGGCAAAAAGCTGATTCTGTTTTCTGGGAAACTAAATGCAGTTCTTAAAAAGGCACTGTCAAAATAAAATCACAGGTCATATTCACAAACTATACTGGTGGTGTATTGGGAATTCAGGCCCTTTTAATAACCAGGGACTTTTGTGATGGCCTAAGATTATTCTCACTTTTGAAAATATTTTAAACTAATTTTAAGTGTCCTTTTTTACTTTTAAGGGCTTAGCAATGCAATACTCTTGTCAGCGTCATCTCCACCTCCCATTTCCAGTGCACAAGTATAGTGCCAGAAAAGGATTTGAAACCTTCTTTAAAAAAAAAAAAGAGGCTGTTGTCTTTGCAAGTGATTATCACAAGTCTTTCTCTCTCAACGTCCCGCCCTGTACGTGATGTCTACATAGCAGAATGGAAGGTGTCTATGCAGAACAACTGACTGAGGAGCTCCTGTAGTTCAGTCCCTAAATTTGGAAGCAAGGGGTTCAAAGCCCTGGACCAGAGGACTTATTAGGCAAGGTCAAGCTACTCACAGTAACACAAAGAGCAGAAATTTCTTGGATGACATTAGCTTATTCAAAGTAAGACTGCACTGGAAGATGGGTAGCAAGGTCCTTACCTATGGAAGACCTGAGAGGCTCAGAGTTGATTAGTATTCAGGTGGTCTCAACTCCTGTTTCAGGGTCTGTTCTGCCTTATCTTTACTGGCTCTTCCCATGACAGGTGGGAAAATCTAGGTGGGTGGCACAGCTGAGCACGTTCAGGCCAGGTGGTTTGGCACACACAGGCCTTCTTTCTGCTCAAAAATTATCTGCAAATAGAAAATGCCCATGCAAACTTCTTTGCTACTCTAAATTATTCATCACAACAGTTTGTAAGCCAATTTTGGACACTGGCAAGGAGGTAACAGTGGTAATTCATGGTAACTGTTATCCAGTGGCATGCTAGGTGCCTGCAGCCATGGGCCTCTGCTCTCTCTGGATCAAAGGCGCTGTCTGTACCTGGAGTAAACTTTTGCAATAGCTGCCTGGATATGATTTTAAGTGGTTAGTAATGGTTGCTTATAGATCTGCTCATGTGGTTCATCAATGACTTTTGTTGCAGCTTTTACCTTGTTGTTACTCTTGCCTATATCAGTAACTGCTTGGCAAGTTTGTCTAGGAGAGACTTCTACAGACTTGAACATTCCAAATATGTTGAAAAGTCTCAGGTTTTGTATTAACAAGTTTGCAGTTTCTTACGGTTCTACTGTAATTTCCTGTTTCAAAGGCAGAAAACAGAAAGGAAATGGTCCCAACACAAACATTTTGAGAGTCACAGACAGAAGAGCTACTCATCTCCTGCATGTGCTCCTCAGCTTCAGAAAATGTCCCCCCTCCCCAACTGTGCTTTCTTATAATATTCACATTTCTACACATTTCATCTCCAACCCAGTTCTGCTCCACAATATCTTTCAAAAAGTGTTTGCCATCCCTAATGTTCATTAAAGGCAAATTCTGAAACTTTTATCCCTCTGAGTTCTTTGTTTCTTCATCACATGGTTGTTGCTAAAGTTTGTTTACTTTGCTTGCAAAGATCTGAAGTCAGTTCCCTTGCTTCAACAAGCCTGGCCTATGCAGGAACCTTCCTTTTCTCACAGGCCTAGGTTATTTCACTAACTTTGTTGGGAATTATTACATCTTTGGAATGTAATAATTTCACTAACTTTGGGGGGAACTATTGACATCTACTGTTTTTAAAGTTATCAGCCGCTTAAAGACTTATGATACGAGTACCAGAAGTAGTGTAATCTAAGTTTTGGAGAACTTCTTGTTCAATCTTATGAAAGATGAGCAAATGGAATATTAAAAACCTGATTAGTCAGATCCTTCTGACAATAACAGAGTTGGCCTTTTTAAATTTAAATTTACTGAAAACTAATATGCTTTAAGAAATATGTGTTCTTCAGCACAGGGTTCTCATCATCTTAGTTTAAGGGCTAAGCACTGTGCAGTTGATGCTAGAGAAAGCTACTTTCTGCCTTTCTTTTAAAGCACCATGGGGAACTGACATGCTAGATTGTGTTCTGTCCCTAACACTTGACCAATAGTCCTGAAAAAAACTGGCTTGCACTGACATGTTACCCAGTGTCTGTAAGGTCCCGCTCTAATACTAGTAATTTAAATGCTACAGTCCCGTTTTAAATTTTAAACTTGAAATTTCCGAAAACTCTTCTACATGTTTATGATCGTTAATAATGCAAACTCTTGATATTAATGTTGCTCATACACGATCATTTCCTTTCTGTCTCATACAGAGTCCTTAATCCCAGCACCTCCTGCTGGGATATGCTTCTCTGTGCAGTGGCAGTGCCGTGACGGTACAGGATAGCATTTCCTCTCCAGGCAGAAAATAGCAATCAGACATTTTCCAATCAAGCATGTATTTGTCACCAGATATCAATTTTGTGCAGGGTTCCAGATTTATGATGAAAGACAAAAAGGACTACATTAAAAATTATAAATAGCATTCTGCCTGTCCTAGTTCAAGCCACTGGGGAAGAAGAAAGCTATGGCGTAAAAGAGACATGCCGGAGTGTAGAGTTCCTCAAGAGTCAGGTTTCTGCCAGGTTTTCAAAGGCTTTAGCCGCTGCAAGTTCATATCAGTAGTTACAATACACAGAGCCCCTTCACTGACGCAAGCTGGCATGTCCCCAGCAGACAAAATGCAGTAGTACAGCTAAAGGCAGCTGGAGATCTGTTCTTATTGCAGGACACCACTTTTCCACCTCCACCTCGTCTCTCAAGGCTTGTGGCGCCTTTTGTTGTGCTCAGTGTAGCAGCGGTCACAGTACTGGAGCTCCCTAGTTCATCATTTCAAGGAAAGGCTCATACAAGCTGGACTGGCTACTCTTGGGTAGTTTTTCTCACTCCCCATGGCCTTAACGGCGTCCTCTGGATGCCTCCTGCCTGCTGCTGCTGCAGCAAAGCCCAGCTATCCGGGAGAACTTTGGCACTCTCCAGCCTGTCCAGCAGTGCCTCCTCACTTCAGAGAAGTCAGACGTGATGCTAGTCCAGCTGCAGCAACCATTTTCCTTAGGAAAACACAGCTTTCCGCTCTTCAGGGCATGTGTGGTTGTTGCTGGCTGCGGCTTTCCCTCTACAGCTCCAAGCTCCTTAATGAATCACTGCTTTTTGGCTCCGAAGCAAAATAAACACATAATTTTGGATGCCTTTGCCAAACATATGTAGACTTAGAGCAGGTTTTGAATGATAGCAAGCGAAAGGTTTAATGAAATGTGCAGGCTGCATAGCTAAAAGTTCAAAAACCACTAGATAATGTGCATCTGAAGGTCACGACAGTACTGTTAGCCCAATAGTTGTTCACATAATTTCTGGAATACATGGAGGGGGATTACCATTAGTGTGTGAGCTACAACTGTCACCAGGAAAAACCAGTAATCGAAAGCAACATAGGTGTGCAGGATCCCTCATCAGCATGACTGCTAGATGCCTAACTCTTTCTTTTCTCTTTGGTTTATTAACCGATTCAGTGTAACTACACATAGCACAGCAGATTTTTTACGCTGATGCTTCCTAGTCAGTCTGAAGGGGGGGGGGGAAAAAGACATCAATAAAATATTTGTCAGGTATACCAAATGAAGTTTGTCAGTTTCTCAAGCCAGTTGTGTGTACGTACCCTGTCATGCACTTCGGCCCTTTCAGAGTGCCTAAACCTGTCTATGACTTCAACACATCCATTTGCTCTCACCATCTTGAGTGAGAATGGAGAAAAAGGCTTTAATGTGTTTGGCACAACTCTTCCTCTAGTTTCTCTCCATTCAATCAGATTTTAGAATGAATTTAAATGTATCACTAGAATATAATTAGCTCCGAATGGCAGAAGACCACGGGGAAACAGCTCTTTCCTCTTTAAATGGGCAGCTGTAAAGGCACTACCTTAAATGATATCCTGAATGCCAGCAAAGTTTGAAGCCTGGACTCATGCCTGATTAACTGCCAAAAATCAGAATAACCTCTGCCTTTGGCAAATCAAAGTAATTCCCTATGAAGCCAGTTTACTACAAAAATCTCTGGACCAAAACACAAATTTCAGCCTTCAGTTTCATTTTCTCCCATGTTTCCACTACTATGAAAATGTGAACCTTTTTATTTTATTACCCTTTTGGGAAAACGCTTTTCTTTCCCCCACTCTGAAAAAAACTGAAAACAAAAATCTCAAAGCATCTTCCTCCAAGCTTCAGAAAAAGAGGAGAGGAGAAACTTCACCTTTTGGCAAAGATACAGAATGGAAATTTTTGACTCAAAAGAGGATTTTTCAAAACAAAATAAAATATAAGAAGCATCTGAATACAAGGGGTTATAGTGGAAACTATTTTCCTAGCCAGCTCTAAAGTAAGCACTGCTGTTCTCAAGACACATGGTACTGATGCAAACATTGGTTTGAGGCCAAAACCCCTAGCAGGCTAGTGGAATCCGGAAGCACTACAATATTAAACACACCTCAAAATGTATGTCAGACATCTCCCGGTGTCTGTTCCACTTACCCGGCGCAGCGTGACACTACACACTTAATTCAGCAGTGTCTGCAGAGAGGCAGACTAAGGGGCCAGTGGCGGAGGTGCTCTCCTTTCTTTGGGTCGGGTTCCTTCCTGCACCGCACACTGCCCAAATGGCCTCATTCTTCTAATAAGACCTGGCTTATTATTCCCATTTTGCAAACATTGAGCCAGTATCCACTTTCCATCTGCAGCTCTTATACAGCATCCATTGTTACAGCGTGCGAGCACCCCTCACGGCTCCTAGGGAAGGGTTATTATCCCCATGGTAGGGTTTCCACACTTCATATGCGGTGGTAGGGGAGGGAGGGCACTACAAAAGGCGTGGGGACATCTTGCTCAGCTGCACTTTCCTTGTTGGCAGACTCTTGCTGCTGTCTTTGGTCTGCTTCTTCCTGCTGGTCCAAGGCAGCTGGCCTGGCTGTGGGCAGCTCTCAATCATGGAAAACTCCCTTTTTGCACCCCTTGTGATTATAGCTATGGTGCTTGGCCTGCACCTTTGCCAATCCATCAGGAACATACACAAATGGTTAAAAGCGTCCTAATCAAGGGCACAAAATTGATCTTCTGCTTTTCCACAGCCTGATTTTTCTGTGGAGTTGTGGGTTTTGATAGCATGTTCTTGCCTTGTGATTGAATGAAAACTGAACAAATGTTTTCCCAGGAGTGGGCTGGTGTAGTATCCCCCTCTGCCACATGAATTCTCCTGAGATTTAACAGGGGAGTGATGTCCCCTCCCTGCTGGCTCTGTTGGTGTCCATCTGGCTAAGATGCACGTGAGCAGTTGCAAAGCACCAAGTTGAGCTGGTTGTCCTCTGCAGGTTCTGGTGCCATCTCACAGCAGGGCTCAGGAGATGTCATTAGAGGCCACCATACTAGAGCCTACTTCTCAAAGCAAAACCTCCATCTTGGTGCCTCCAGACACATGTGTGGCTGCACCTACCTTCTGTCTCTGAGGAGGACCCTGGTTCAGTAAGCAACAGAACTCTGCAGATCCTGCAGAAAAACAGCCAGCCAAGAAGGCCACAGAAGCACATGAACACAAGTAGCTTCAGTGGATGCTGACTTTGGTAACTGGAACCTGTGCTTTAGATGTAATGTTGAAAAAGTGCCACCAGCTCAAAGGTATAAGTAGCTCTAGTTCCATGCTTACATACATACCATCCAACTTCCTCCCTCCCCTTCACCCCCAGATTGTTTGGGGGTTTTATTTTGAACCTTCAGAATCAGCCACAGTCTTTCATTCTCCAAACTAGATGTAGCTTTCTTCTTAGTAGGTTTTACATACTGTCCTTTTCTAAAACCATCCTTGATGCTGGGAAACATTATCCCTGATTAACTGCTACCAAGTCCATTGGTGTGGTTGGGGGATGGTTATTAAAGGTCGGGGCTTGAACCCTTGCTGATGTGCTCTAGTTGTAATTGTAATCCAACAGCCTGCTAACACCTCCCCAGAGAAGGCTGCTTTGTGGCAGAAAGCCTGGCAAGCTTTGCCCCAGGATCCTCCTGCACGCATGGCATTTGGTCTCTACATGGCGATGGTTTAACTACAGTGTAAATCTGTTGGTCTGATTTTGCTTTTTAAAGTATTGTGCATCATTCCTTTGCTTGCTGGTGGCCAGGGGAACCAGCGTGCTTTAACCATGCTAGTCCTGAGGGGTTTTTATGCTGGTCCAGGTCATGTTTAGCTCAGGCTCAGTCAGTCACAAAGCTCAAACATAAGGGAACTAAAATAATTGTATAAATTAAAGCAAGAATGATACATGGTTCTTGTGAAAAGTGCTTTTACCAAGACTAAACATGAGTGTTACACTTTCTCCTGCCTACCTGCTTAATATAGCAGATCATTAATACAGCACCTTTAGTTAGTTAAAATGAACAAATTTCATTAAATTAAAATTCAGCAGCATCAAATCCAGATGTGCTGCAGGGAGGGGAGGAGAAGGGGGAAATGCAGAGTTTTTAAATTAATGTAAATGTAGTACTATTGTTTTCAACTACAGTCCAATTAAATTGGACTGACAGAAGCTTTCACAGAAATGCCCAGAAAGGTAACTTGTCTGTAAGGAAAACCCATTTAAAAGAAATAGTCTTTAGTATATTTTCATGGTTCTGTGGCTTGCTGAATTACATTCCTGTATAGAAGCCACAAAATTTATATGGCAGAGCCAGTAATAAGACCTTTACTGGTATGTTACTTACTGGGAGAAAAATGACTTAATTTTACAGTGCTTATTATAAGTATTTGCGTGTAGAAAAAAAAAAACCAAAACCCAACTAACCCAGGAAAACCCATTCCCAAAGGCAGAAAATAAACCTTTCCAAACTCCTGGCCTGCCTGGGGAGCCCTTGCTGCCCACTCCGCACCCTCTGGCTGCAACAGGAGCCAGGTTGCGATGCCAAGCTCCCTCTGAAACCCTGGGTCAATCAGTGCAAGGAGCAGCCCAGTGCCACAAAAGGGTGTCTCCATGGACACTGCAGTTAGCATCCGCTGGGCTTTCTGGTAGATGTTTTTGGTTGTGGGGTATGATCCACGAAATCCGGTTTGGCACTACGCTACAGTGTTTTCTATAAAGTCACTGAGAGAACTCTGCTATCTGTTGTAGGACTTCCCTGTCACTGGGCTATGTACGACTTACCGGTCTTAATGGTGTTGAGAAGAGACTAAAAAGATACCCTACATAAGGCACCCAAATCCACTCCTTTTCACTTTTGAAGCAGTTGCTTTCCCAAAAAGCTGAGAGAGCTCCTTGTGCGTTAGCTGCATCCCATAGTAAATAGTTGTTTTCTACCACAACAGTAACCAAAAGTCTACATAAAGTCTCCCTTACGCACATGATGTACCAGGAGAGGAAATGATCCTAAGCACTCTCAAGCACCGATCCCACTCACTTAAACTCTTAAAACACAACACAAGATGTCAGAGTCTTCATTTTCCCATGAACTACCCAGTAAATATGAAAGGCAGCCTTGATTCACATGCAGTGATAAAACCCAGTCCAGCAAATTTATGAACGTAGCTGGCAGTCATTAAGTACACTATGTGGAGGTCAGGTTGATGGTTCCTTCTTTGTTTATTCCTCTTATTTAATGATCCATTGCTGGTGACATGCCGAACTTTCAGAATGTTTTACAATGTATTTATGTGACCGAGAAGTGTGTCCTGTGCTTTCCATCCTCATTACCCCGGCACGCTGAACATAAATCAGAGTGCAGTACACAGAGTTAGCCTTTAAGTAAAGCACAGACCAGTTTGGGTTTGCTTTTGTTGGTGTGTGTGGAGAAAATACTGTTTCTTTCTAAAGTAGCCCTAAAGAGGGATCACCTCATGGTTAAAGGACCAAACAGGGCACCTTCATTTTGTGCAGCAGAGTTCCACACAAACCAAATGTCTCACCGTGGGATATTACACCTGCATCTGGGCAGAATTCCATTCACTTCAAGACCAAGTGTGGCTAAAATCCCGTAACGTCATGCAGCTCAAGCTAATCAAAGTCAATTTTTTCAAAGGTATGGAGACTTAACCCTTACTCGGCACTCTAATAAGTCCTGGCTTCAAAAGCCAGGCCATGTCTATGCACGATGGAGGGATAAGTTGAAGTAAAATAATTTCTACAGTGAGTATATTTAGACTGATGGGTATCTGTGTATAGATATACTACACCTATGCATGTCAGTTCAATATTAGCCCAAGTAAAAAGGTACAAATGTTCTTGAGTGGCCAACACAACCAAAATCTGTACCAGTGCTAGGATATTTGTGTTTAAAACATCCTACTAATCCTATGATTTTTTTAGAAGTCTAAATTGGAGTTCTAGCAGAAAGACCTGCTGAAGCTAAAATCCACGGACTAGAAAAGTATAGACAGGAAGATGCAACAGACTTACAAGGTAGCTGGATTTCTGGAAGGCATTTTTGTTTGTATAGTAACATTGGTTAACAAGTGGACCATAGTACCTTCTGAAGAACAATCCATACCCTCTCTGATGTTATTTTAGGCTGGTCTGTCTGTAAACTTCTATGTTGAATGCAATTTGTCTGACTGTAGGGGCCTTTCTGAGTGCAGACCCTTCCAAGCACCATGACATTATGTACCTACCAGGTTAATGCTCATTAAACCTGAGGCAGTTGAAAAGGCAAAAGAAAACCCAGAATATGAGTAGTGTCACCTTCTTCGCTGACAGAACACTTATGTGCATACATCATAGTCTACTGCTAATAGACTGGCACTGAATTGAGATGTCATTCAGCTTGCCTTTGATGCCATTCCTCTGAAGTCACTGAAATGATTTCAGTGGCAGTTTTACACCTAATACAGTGCAGTAAATAACTGGAGTACTTCAGCACATGTGCAGTGATGTGACCGCGCAGGAGCTCTAGGTCTCCCCATTTTCCCTGGTGAGGTACTTGATCAGTGTTTGTTTTGGTTCATACACTGTGTGAGGACTCAAGCTGTGTGTTTTTCACATACATGAAAAATCCTATCCCTATTACAATTGCAGTCAAGACTTCATGAAAGTTCTACCACCAACATCAGACTGTGTATGCCTGTTTAGAGAAGAAATGTATGTGTAAAATTGTCAAATCATAAAATAGCTGAAAAGAGAGCAAGCATCATTTGTCCTCAGGTATAAAATCCAACTTTCTTCCAGGAAGTTTTCAAGTTATGAGCAGAATTCCCTGTGCTCTGTCTTCTCCAATTTGCCTCCTTGTGCATTTTGTGATTGGCCTTTAAAAAGCTGACGCATTTTATTACATTGGAATTCAGTCTAAGAAACCCGAACACATGTTCATGCTTCACTGCTCACTGGTTATTAGGATAATCTGCAGGAAACAACAATAGGGCATTGTTTGTGAATGTGAGCAAAAGGTTACAACAACAGCAGCCTGCACTCAGACCTGACTTCTTGACTCCTGTTCCCTTGGCTGGGAAGAAAGCACACGTTATGTGTTGGAGCTATTTACAATATGGCTGGTCTTTTCTGCCATTTGTTGCAGCTCAGAAGAGAACAAGTTGTAGGAGAAGCACTGCTATCCTGAAGACATCGAGCAGCTGGAGCAACGTGCATGCCCTATGGGACACAACAGGCTACGGTGTAAAGCAAGCCTCAGGCTCCCTGTCATTGCAATATTTGAGTACTTCACAGTACCCAGCAGATGGGTCTGCTACAAGTGCAATCTAAGGGGTAACAGGAGTGAAGTTATTCCCTTTTACAGAGTGTGCTAGATCTGCAAACATGCCGTTCCACGGTCCTCATCCCCCTCCTACATTGCTGCCCAACCACACAGGCACCAGAACCACTCTACATTGAAGCCCCCATCCTTGGTATCTAAATGTCCACTTAGGGGTACCAGCACAGCTGTTTGCACTGGAGCAGCACCCTGTTAGCACTTCCACAGTTCAGTAAGTGGTGTCCTGTCCCTTCTGAAGTGACCTGGAGAGCAGCCTGAAGACTGCACTTTTGAGTAGCCTGTGCCTTATCCAGTGGAAAGGCCGTTAAAGGAATGTGTGTTTGGGGAAAAAACTTTATCCTCTCAAGGTCTCCACTTCCAAGAGACGAGTGTAGACAGTACAGTGCTGGGTAGTGTCGTACACTCTCTTTTGTGTTACAGGGACTCTCTTTCCAGACCAAATCCTACACAAGACCAGTGTTTAGATGGAGGACAGCTTTTCTGTCCATCACAGACAGGCAGGACATCACACTACAGGCAGCACACAGAACAGTTTTGGGGGGTGGGTCCTGACTCAATCCGTTTTTCTCCTTGAAGGAACTAATTCCTGCTTCTCCTACATTTCAATGGCCAAAGTGACCAGATCTGTTTGCCGGTATAGGACAAGTATTTGGGGACTTCTGTCCTGCCAGCTACGTTTAGGGGGAAGCACTGGTGTTGCAACTGCACAGAGAATAAAGCAGTGGAAGCACCTCTCTATAGCACAGTGGTGTGGGGCTGAGCTATATCTCACCAGGGCTCAGGGAGAAAACCACACCAGCTGCATAAAGCAACGCTAAGAAGACTGGAAAGCGGTTCCTTGCAGTATGAAGTGCAGCACCAGCAATTTGCCTCTTAAACAGTTAGATTTGGCTAATGAACCCTTCCTACTAGGCAAAACACCAAAGCAGTTTTTAACCACGCTCTTTGCTACAGCCCTGTACGAGTTCCAGCTACATTGTCAGGCTGACAGCAACACAGAGGAATGAAGATGATGCCTGATTGCAGAGATGCTGGTATAACGCCAAAATCTGCCCTCCATTGGCAAAAGTAGAGATAAATGACTTAATTGGTTTTGGCTCACCCCCACCAGCCCCACTCACTTGTACTTACAACATAAAAGAAACATGAGTTAATGCGTTGCACGGGAACCCTGGCTGGTGCTGGCTGCAGGATGATGAGAAAGAACTGAGCATCTCTCAGTTAACTACGTGTGCATTGAAAAATGGCATAATGGGCACTGTTTCAACAAGCTTTTCTCCTGCTGATGAGGCAGGGTAGCCAAGGCTTGCATGTGTCAGCGTTGCCATACCGTAATGTCCGACGAGCAGTAATTAGGGCAGATGCAGGTAGCTCTAGTGGAAACACAGCCATTCTTAAAACTGGAAGGAGGAATTCTGAGCGTTGATTAGGAAGCATCCTGCCAGAGGCTTTCTAACACCTAGGACCCCTGGTATCCAGCCTTTTTAGCAGTCAGTCTCCTTCAAGTTGTGCAATATTGTTTTTCCCTGGGGGTAGTCAGTAGTTACTTTCCTTTTTCTAATCCCAAATATATTCACATTTGCCTGCTACCAGTATTTGCATGTAACATATATACACACACAATAGTGTTCCCAACAATGTACCTGTACCAATAGATCTTGGTAGATATTTAGTAATAAATGGGAATGAAGAGATCCAAACGAGTAGTTTCCAGTAAGAAACAGTGACAGTGATTTCTTTGTAGGATTGTTAAAGTCAGAAAAGAGCAAAAGGATTTTAGGGTGAGGCGCAAAGGATGTTCAGAGTATTAAGAAAATTACTTTCATCAGACTTTCACGGCAACTCTGATTGCTTAGTTACAAGGTTTTCCTGAATCCTCTCCAGATTTTAATGTTTCAAGAAAGATGGTACACCAAAGATGACCAAGCATTCCATCACTCCAGTGCTCAAACCAGAGCAAACAAGATCTTCCGATGTTGCAAATACATTTAAAATGTGCAGCAGCTCTCTGCAGCAGCAGAGCTCATCAGCTGAACATGTGCTTCCAACAATAATGCTATTATTGCTATACGAGTATCTTTCAAAATCACTGCTTATCAACACCGAGCCTCCCAATCTGTAACTATGACCTAAATTATTTCCCCTCTGATTTTGTGGCTCTTCTTGTGTCCATACTGAACACAATGGTTTCTTGCCTAAGAATAGTTTTGTATTTTCTTGCTACTAGCACCATAAAGCCTGGAGCAAATAACTAATTCTTGATGGGTACCTTCTGAATCACATTTGACAAGTGGCACCAATTCCCAAAATACTCTTGTATCTTGAAGCCTGGCATTTAGGCACTGAATAACCCGTTTGATACACAACATATTGGTTTTGTATTATTTTAGGTTTTACACAGCATAACCAAGCCAAACATCTTCTAATGCAGCAAGATAAATGTATGAAATGTTTCCCTCAAACCCATTTTTCCTCTAACCCATGTTAATTGGAATGATTTGTATTCAATCTCTCCATTCTTTCTGGCTCAGTCCCTGTATCATCTGTTCCATATTTTTGCCTGGGACTGATGTCAGGCTCTGCAGCTAATGATTACCAGTCTACCTCAGTTATTCCCTTTAAAACTTGTTACAACACAGATTAATAACAATTTCTTTAAAATCATGATGCGCTCTCTCTCGAAGGAGACCAAGTAGGTACATTGTGTGCCCTACATGGCACACACTACCCTCAGTAGAGGAAAGATTCTATGCCCAGGTAACTCTGCCTTTCTAGCCCACAAATGGAAGAGCAGAAAGTTCTGCGAGCTCCATCTCTGGACTACAAAACAATCAGCAGCTCTGTGTTTCAGTGTAGGCCACTGTCTGCAGCCCCTTCATAGCACTCTCCTGCTATACACTAACATGTCTTGCAATTGGCTGGGACCTCTCTGCCTCCCTTCCCTACTTCCACCCCTTCTACGTGTATAGGAGAGGTCTACCTAGCCCAGAACTCCCTCTCCACCAGCGTTCCCAGGCACTGGAGACTGCTCGCTCTGGATGAATATCACCCGTGCAGGTCAGTCCTCTGCATGCCGAGTAGTGAGCTGGTTGGCTTGGGAAACATTTTGGCTCCCATGTGTTTGTGGTGCCTCCTGAACTTCATAAAGAAGGTGATGCAGTTGTGCATAGAGCGTGCGAGGAGACAGCTTGTTCTATAAATGAGTGTGCACCAGAATTTGGCTTAATGTAATGTTTGCCAAAACAGGAGGGAAAACCTGGGAGCAAAGTGAAAGCGTTGATATGTTTTGGAAGAGTGGTAAAAATCTTGGACTAGTCATTTTTGACACAGCAAAATCTGAAATGTCTTAGGTACTACTTCTTAGCTGTGGGATGTCCTGTTGTACCAGTTGTAAAGAACCTCTGATTTCTGAGAATTCAGGTCTAGCCAGTGTGGCCAGGGAGTTGGCAAGGAGGGAAATCACAGGGCACACGAAAACTTCCTTTGTTTTTTCTCTCAGCTGAGAAGAAGCCCAGTTTGATGCAGTTAACTATTCTCTTACCATTTTTTTTCTGTGCTTCTAGAAACACAGGCTGGTGCTAAGATCTCACTAACTCCCCCTTCCAAGTCACCCGAGGAGTGAAAGCAGTCTAAACCAGCAATGCATATGCTGCCTTACCAGTGCTAAAACCAAACTCAGAAGACTCAGGCAGACACTGGATTTGAGCACAGCAACCTACTTTCATGGCATCAGTTGCAGAACTGGGCTCTACTGCATAGCACAAGCACGGGGAGTACAGAAAATAAGTACTCCAAATTCGTCTGCCAAGCCACAGGAAACCTTTACGGTTGCCAAGCTACAAATATTGTCAAAACACTTGTTTTTCTTTCTGCCTATAATACACTGACTGTGAAAATGGGCAGAAATTTTGGAAGAAAAAACCCCAAAGCCCAGTGATGCAGGTTGACACTGAGTATGCAGGCCAGCATGAGAATGGGAAGTAGAAGGGACCATAGGAGTTACCACGAACAGATCAACATGGTAGCAGACAATAGATGCTTTGCTGTGGGAAACACCACTTTTGCATCCTACGGACGTTTAGGTGCTTCCTGTAGAAGGCAAAGGTGCAAAAGGTGTGAGGTGTGCCAGAGGGAGAGAACTGAGAGAGAACAGAGGGGGAGAGCCTGAGGTTGCACAGCTCTGTGCACGCTGTGCTGAGTTTATTTATGCTGTTTTTTGAAGCAAGCACACACCAGCTGTCTTTCACAACAGTGTCTTCTCTATTAGCAGTCTGATCTGCTGCTTGAGGTAGGACTTCTTGGTCTGGGAGAAAGCTTAATGGCAGAGCAATGGAAAAGAATCACAGAATGGTCTGGGTTGGAAGGGACCCCAAGGATCTTCGAGTTCCAACCTCCCTGCCACAGGCAGGGCCACCAACCTCCAAGCCTGGATCTAGACAAGGTTGCCCAGGGCCTCATCCAACCTGGCCGTGAACACCTCCAGGCTTAGGGCATCCACCACACAGAATCCTCTATGGGCAGCCTGTTCTAGCACCTCACCACTCTTTTCATGAAGAACTTCCCTCTGATATATAATCTAAATTTTCCACCCCCCCAGCTTAAATCCACAGAAGATCACAGACAAGAGGGAGTGATGCCATAGAACTGTGGTTAAATGCTGATGACAGGAATGATGCTAACTGCTGCCTTCACCTTGTTCACCCCAAGGGTAGGCTGAAACAGCTGTGCAACCTTTAGGCATAGAGAAGAGGTGCACAAACTTTAACACTCAGGAGCTGAACTTGACTCCAAGTTTTTGAATTTAGGTAAAAAAACCCCGAAGAAAACTAGCTTTCCTTGCAAGCTGCAATGAGGGAACTTGTCTCAGGTGGATCTTTACCTTAGCTGAGCTTTTTGCGCTACTGAATTAACAAGCCATTGCCTCAAGTTGGCAACAGTTAACTGTGTTTCTCTGTCACAAGGGGACCACAGGGAGGGAGAAGCTGGCTTCACTGTGCACAAAGCATTACTAGCATGCTGGAACAACTCTACCCCCAGAAAAGTGCTCTTAAACATTGGTGGTACACACTGTCTCCTTGCTTATATGGTGTGTTGTTGGCTTCTTCACATGCGGTGCAGAAGAATGAGACAGCCCACCACCTGACATTGGAAGGAGGACCCTACCACTGTCCTTTTTATTCCTCCTGGGGAGGAGGGAACATTTCTGGGGTGGGTAGAGGGAAATAGCACTGTCTGTTCCTCTTCCTTCAGCAATTCAAGATAAGGCTCTAAACGGTGCTGAGCACTATGTCTACTTTGACGATACTGTACCTGCCCACTCTACAGTCAAGTTTCCCCAACTACAGCTTTAAAGAATATACATGACACTTATGGAATCTGAGAGGTTGCAAAGGTGACAGAACCATGTGAGAACAGAGCTGTGTGTACAACTATTCTGTCTCCTCTAGTATTCATATCAAAGACTCAACATGCAGAGCTAAAACAATGAATGTTACTAGATGTTATCTTGACGTGAAGGACAGTAGAATGATGTAATGATCATCGCCTTCAGATGTCAATGTTGTTGTATAGTAAATTGTCCACCTTAAGGGACCTCAAAATCTTGCTTAAGACTTCATCACAGCTAATTTGGCCCCAGAACTTCCCACATGTAGGTAAGAAAGTATTTTGCCCCACTATCTGGACTATTTAACCTCAGAAGTTGCCAAGATGCTCTCAAACAGCACCTCTGGTGATTTATCTGTGTGGATGGCACTTTGAAAACCATAGGCAAAATTAGCCTCAGAGTGCTGTTTGCATCAGTTCAACATCACACCATTAAAAGATTCTGCATCCAGAAGTAGAACAGCTGTATCCCAAGCTGGATGCCATGCAGATGTAAGACATCACATCCCATTTAACCCAAGCTGGCTAAATAACCCAGGTGCAGCCACCAGCACTGGTGTGACCATGCTGTTTACAGGTTCAGATGAATGCTTGCCAGGCAAAACATGCTCAGAGCAACTTCTCACAGCCCTCTGGCACGGCACTGGTTACACAGGGCCTTCCTGGGGTGCTGAAGGAATAAAAAAACTCAAACAAACACCCCACTGCTCAGGTTTGTAGGGAAAGTGGGAAATGTAGACTTCACCACTAAGGCTAAAAATGGGAATGGGAAGCAAAATCATCCTTGCTCCTAAATTCTGTGATGCTTTATGCCTCCTGAAGCCACACATGCCAAAGTAAACAGACGCATCGACCACTTGCAGGCACCACTCAGAGCCTTAAGCTGCTGCCCAAGAAATGCATGTTTATGCCTTACAGCAGCCCTGTGATATATTACAATCACTCTGCTAAATGATACAAACTGGGGAATTTGAAAGTTGCATTTGGCAACCTGCCCTCACTGTGCTCTAATTATTTCTTAATATCCCAATTTAAGGGCAGCATATTGGCCCCAATTTTAAATTGTCTGGCATTTATAAGTTGGTGTCACAGAATTAAACAGTTTTCAGATTCTTTATTGAAAACTGCTGATTGTGTATTGCCTGACAAAGCAGAATGTCTCCATTAGATTAACGATTTATTGTAAATAAGGTTGTATTAAGGCTGACTATTCTAGATAATAAAAATGCATGGAAAAAATCCATTGAAAAAAGTGTTATGTGAGCTGTCATAATGTGCCACCAGTTTAATATCTTTGTCATTTGCATTTCATTTTAAAATGCCAAGAGCAATTAAAACCTTATCCCACCACTAGGACTTGCCAAATTTCACTTGAACTTAAAACAGAGTAATGCGTCACGTTGGTTATTTTAATAATATTAAACAACAAAAACAGAAACAGAAAAGAGAAGAAAAGGAGACTTATATAACAGCTGCAGCCACAAACAAAGCAGATAAAATACACGGGCTGCTTTTGCGATTGGCTCATCCGCCCAAACTCCGTGGGCCTCCTACATTACCAAACCCTTTCCCTTGAGGGCACGGCCGCGGCGAAGCATTGCTGCTCCGTGGTCGAAATGTCGATGAGCAGCTCCCAGCGCCAGGTGCTTTCCGGTGGTCTGAGAGTTCACCTCTCCACAGGGCTTCCATGCAAGCCTCTGAAATGAAACACCCCTCGCTTTTTGGACAGACGCAAGTCCCGGTGAGGAAGACAGAAGGGACTTTGTGAGTCAGCAGGAGCTGGAGCTAGGACAAATCGATCACATCTCTCTTTCTTGTGGAAATACCAGCTGCTGTCATATCTGTGTTCGAATTGCAGTGTGCAAGGCTTCTCCTAGCAATGGTCAAGCCACAGATGAAAAGATTGTTTCGGGGATTGTCTCCCACTGTGCCTGTCTCTGTACAGAGATGCAGAATTGTCTTTATTATTATGATGTAGCCTGTTGCTATTCAGACATGCATTTAAAGGGACTCTATCATTTCGCAGCTTTGGTAAGTTGTAAAATAAGCACTCACAGTAATTTTTGATAGTTACAGGATATGGCGGTGCTGAGCAAACTATGATTAAACAAATATTTGGCCCTGGCCAGCTTAGTTTCCTCTGGGCCTTCCACCTTATTTGAAAATTGGATGTTATCAGGGTCCTAATTCTTCACTCCTGTCCATTGTTTGAGCTGTATGTTCCCAGCATCTCAACACCCCAGCTGTCCCATTGCCAACAGGTGTGGGTCGAGTTTGTCTCCTCTGGGAGGATAACTACTAACCATAAACATAACCCCTACTCCTGTTCCTTCTGTTAAGTCCTACCGCTGGTACCACTGCCCCCATGAGGTGCTTGGAGAGGATGCTTTTGTTTTGCCATCAGTGCCAACCACATTAGCTTCCATCTGCCAGCATTTGCAGTGAATATGACAGGTCTATTTGAATGAATATGGCTACTTATTTATTTTGGCATCTCCAGCAGCAAATGGGACATCCCTTCTAGTGCTAAGCCAAGCACATGCAGCTCCTTGGTGTGGGATAACAAACCTGGGTGACCCATCTCCACCACCCTGACTCTTCACTGGGCACCAGTGGAGGCTGCTTGGCCACCCCCCCCAGGTTCACCCAGGGGCTGCTGGACCCCACTTGACAGAAGGAGAGAACAGAGAGCAATTCAGCTGCTTTACTCAGGATTTGCTTCTGTATGCTGGGAGAAGGTTGCTAGGTATTCTTTTAGTCCTAAGCCACTTATATTTTCCAATTATACTTTAGGAAGAAGTCTCATAAACGTTTTATGTGAAAAAATATATTAAAAAAGGTTAAATAGTGAGACAGAGGGAATAAAAAAAAAAAAAAAGAAAAGACTTTTTGGTAAAATTCCATCCAGTCTACTTTTAGAGCCCAAAGCAATACCCTTGCAAGTCACCCCATAATTAAGCATCAAGTTTCCTAAAAGACTCACAGTTAAGAGACAATGAACAATGATTAAACAGCAGCAGACTACATCCTTATTGCCAGCCACCTGCTTTTTGGTCATATGATCATGCTTTTCCCCTTGCAGCTCGCTTCTACCCTCCTCAATTTGGGGTATTCAAAGCCCCAAGAGCACACTCCGTTTCTCAGAGTGATTTGTGCCGGTGCCTCTTTTAATGTGACTGTTCCTTCTCTGGATTGTTCTTTTATGCTGTCAAAACAGTTGGCTAATGCAGCAATGGTCTGGTCCTTGCTAGAAGAGCGTGGTGAGGCGATACCTGTTAAATTTGGTTTTCTTCTTCAGTACCTGACACTTGCTTCTCCACTATAGGTGGCAGTGATGATTCAGAGCTCAGAATAAGGGTCTGAGAGAAGTTTGCAAAAAAAACCCACCCAAAACACAAACAACCCACAAAACCAGCAGATGCAAAACATAAGGCATAAACTCAGCACCTGATGGTCTGACACCTGCTAGCTTTTTTCAGAAAACAGAATCAGAAACTAGCAGAAAATCAAATCTGTATTATACTGTCGCTCCAAACCAGCTGGAGTTCATGGTGGTTCTTTATAAGAAGCACTGCAGAGACTGGAATAGTCCCAAGTACATGTAAACACCATGCAGCACCAGTATTTCTAGCTAGAGAGAGACATCTGAAGTAGGGTGAGAAAACCATCTCTCCTCTCGAGACATTCCAGACCAGTCTGGACATGTTCCTGTGTGATTTAATCTAGGTGATCCTGCTCAGGCAGGGGGCTTGGACTAGATGATCATTTGAGGTCCCTTCCAATTCCTGAAATTCTGTGATACATTAAAAATACTCCATCATTGTAGTCCTACATGGTATTCAGTTACTTCTAGTGCAAGCTCCTATAAAGCTCTTCTGTGCTATGCACATACAGGCTTGAAAATAACATTGGAGGCAAGAGCATCGTTGTTGTGGTTCAGCCCCAGGTAGAGGCTGAGCACCACCAGCCACTCACTCCTCTTCATGAGGAGAGAAAACAGACCAAGGCCTGTGGGTTGAGACAAAACCAGTTTTCTGTTAAGCATTTTGAAGAGGGTAACAGTAACAGACGCACCCAGTGATAACACAGAGTACCTTACCAACCAGAGGCTAACAGAGACCACTGCACCTTCACAAGGGCTGTACAACCAACCAACCCCTACCTTTTCCCCACCAGCCCCTTTTATAGGGGCTCGTTGATGTCAGGTGCTCTGGAAAACTGCCCCAGCCAATTCAGCCCACCTGTACTGTTTGCTTGGGAAAGTCCTACCTGTCCTGTCTGGAACCAGGACAATCATAAAGAAGTTTAACCCTTACCGAAATGTTCTCCAAGATTAGAGCTTTATAAATACACTGTTCCAGCTTCTGGGTAAAGGGGCATAAGCTTTGAGTATTATTCTAAAATTGCAAAAAGAAGAAATTCAACTTTCTAGCAGACTGTGACCTGTGACACACCAAGTCACCTGCTGCAACCTAGGCCATGAGTGGAAACAGGAGACAAGTAAATATGCAAAATATAGTACAGAAGAATTGGTTGTTGCTTTGCATTTTACTGCCCATGTGGAAACCATTTGGTGACCTGCAGAACACAGCATTGGGACCCAATAAAAAGTCAACACAGTGTCGCTGATAGCCACATTTTGCAAGGGAAATGAGTGAACTTAAGAGTGAGGGGGAGGGAAGGGACATGCTGTTGTCCTGTCTAAAAGCATCTTCCCACTGTCAGGGAGAACATGAGAAAGAAGAAGTCTGAGAACATATATGCAAGTCATTTGGTCAAGGTACTACCAAAGATCAAAACAGAAGCAGCCAGCAAGACACAACTGCTGGAGCTGTCATTGAGTCTCAAGGGCTGACAAGCACACAGTTAGACTGTCACTGCAGTGGTTGAGAGTGCTTTTGTTTCAATACATTTCCAAATTGATAGGGACAGTTCAGCCAAGCTCAAGCCTTGGATGGCCAAGGATTGCAGAACCCTTAACAAGCATGAAGTGAGCCTTAGAACACACTGAGAGATTGTTATCTAGGCTGACTTCACACAAATCAGCTGGGCCACAATTGAGGTTTCTGAACACTGAGTGGATGAGAAAAAACAGGATCATAATCTGAAGCCCACCTCTCAGCTTGCTTTTAGGAAAAAAAATCCCCCACAAACCACTAAAGCAAAAAAAAAAACCAAAACCTGAATGCTTTTTTTTTTCTCTTATATTTTAAAAATATATGACCCGTTTGCATCAAATTCAGATTGGAGACTACAAAGTATCTGTAAAGTGAAATCCTTAACCAGCATTCAATCTCAGCAGTCCTGTATTTAAAGGGTGATAAAGAAGTCCTGTTGACTTACTGATAGAACAGAAATGACCAGTTACTCCAAAAGCAAAGGAATTACAGTCGGCAAACACCTTCCTGTGTCTCATACCCTTCCTGTGATATCACGCAGAAGATAGCTAAATTGGCACTTGCTATGCACCCTGCCCCACAGCATTTTAGGTCTCAAGTTAAGTAGTCTTGCGTCAATAGAAAGCTCTATGTGTGGCTACTGATCAAATATGGAGTTCAGTGTGCCTCCCTATACTCCTCAGAGAAAGGATATTCAATATACAAACTCTCCACTCCCTCTAAAGCATATTATTTACTGTAAGGCATAGCCCGCAGCCACGGCTGTCGAGCCTACATAATTCAGGGTAACAATTAACCACAGCTAGCTCATTACTGCTAAAATAATACTCCAAGTGCAAAGAAGTCATATAAATCCCCAAGAAAGATGAAACAAGGCCTCCCATTTTTGTTCAATACTAGTATGGTGTGCATGACGCGGCACCTCACTATGCTGCCATTCGCCCTTGCCCCCAGCCTTTCGCTCCTCGCATTGGTGTGCTCCTTGGGTATGAATGAGCGTTTGAGACCTGCCCACCTTAAGGTGAAATGCCTGCCTGGGTAGGTCACGGCTGACTTGGAGCCCTGGGGGAAGGGATGATGCTGATCTCACTCCTTCTTACAGGAAATCCCCCCCAGAAGTGCATCATTTGGGAGCCTATCTGTTTCCGCAGCTTCTCTCTTCCTGCTGCCACAAGTTTCTTGCTACTTTTGTATTCGCTTTCTTTCCCATGAGTTATTTCCAGCCCTTCCTTGGTTTTTTTAAAGCCAGTTTTATTACATCATTACTGTCGCCAGGCTTGATGTGTCTGTCCCGAAGCAGACATGTGCAGCAAAGCCGGAGCCCAGGACCTGCCAGTGGAGGCAGGCAGGGGGCTGCTGGCTGCCCTCCCCTGCCCGTAGCGGCATGAAGTCTCTCATCTGAATACCTGCAGCCAGCCCATCGCAAACACTTGATGTCAAAATAGGCAAAAAAAAACCACCCCAAACCCCAACTAGAACTGTCCTGATGTGCCATACACAGATGGATGAATATTTTATTGTTATTCCAGGAAAGGCTTTTAAAGGAACATATGAGACAATTATGTAGAGCTGTCTCAGTACACAGATAAAAAATATTAGCAATCTAATGTTAAAAGGAAAGGACATATTTAATGAAAACTTTGCTTCTCAAAACCACATAACAGTAAGGACCAAACCAGCTTAAAGGTGCACACAGACGATCTGTTAGCAACACTGATCTTTTTAAATAACAGTTTTGGACAGGCAGCGATGGCACAGAAGATGAGTGATGGATTACAGAGATGTTTCTGTTATGCAGAGCAGAAGATGGAGTTTTGCCCAACATTTATCCATGGTCTGACTTTGAAAGTCTCTTTGTCAACACGTTGAATTTAATAACAAAGGCCTGATTCACTGACACTGATAACCAAATTGTTTTTTCTAACAGTCGGTGGCTCAAACTCACAGCTATGCTAATATTCTGCAGTTCTGTATTGCCAGAAATAGCATTTCTTTAGGAGGAATTCAGGCAGGTATCCAGTCTGTATACATTAGTGTGTTTACATTTCAATTGGCAAACAACTGAAGAAAAAATAATTAGGCAGTTTTACAGTTTCAAATACCCTGCTCCTTTCTGTTTGATCTCTTAAGTGCCCAGATCACACTGCGTGGATTTAGCAAAGGTGTGCACCCATCCATCCCTGTAGAAGTCAGAGGGCACGGGACAGACCTACAGAGGTGTGCAGAGGCACAGTCCCCATGTTGGCACCCAACTTCATTTGGATGCACTTAGAGTTCAAGAGCCTTAAAAATAACTTTCCAGACCTGGCTATGCTTACCCAGCTCCCTGTAGACTTTTTGGAGAGGGCTGTACTTCCTACACCACTCAAAGCTTGGAAGCAGTTGGACCCTTGGAAGAGCTGGTAAGAGGAGGGACTGTGTCCATACCACGTGTGGGGCTGAAGTCGTTGGGATTTTGTGCCAACTTGACCCAGGCAGCAAGAAGCTTGCAGGTAACCATGATGGAAGCTGGAGCATGGCCTTACCCTATGACATGATGCCCTCACTAAAGCTTAACTCCATCTTTCGTTGGGTTGGTTTAAGGTTTTTTTTTACAATTGTTTTTTAATTCTCCATCCAAAAGGATTATTTTAACTAATTTCAACTATATACAAATTTTTTTTTATTTTTTTTTTTTAGAAAACAAGCAAAGTATCAGTTACTGTTTCTGCATGGAAAAAAATAAATCCGGAGTTGTTCAGCAAACCAGTGTTGTGAAAAGCTTGGAGAGTAAAGTTGTGTGGAAAACAAAGACTTACTTAATTTAACTTCCAAATTTTTTGGATAGCAACTAAACTGAAATCTTCCTAGGACAAAAACAAAAAATTAAAATATATATACACACACAAGAAAATCTGTTTCTATGGTTTTCAGATACTGGTTTCCCTCTTCAACCCCCATCAAAACTGGCCTTTAAAAGAGATGTGACTCATTCCAGAACAGATTCTTATAGCTGGATTAAAGTGATAGCTCTGTCAAGACTTCAATAGTATTAGTTGTTGATGTTGAGGAGTTTAAAAGCCTGGAGGAATCAGCAGCTCTGCCTGCCAGGGTATCTCTTGCCCACAGGCGTTCTGTGCAGGAGAACAGGAATTCTTCCCCTCTGACCAGAAAATTCTGCCTCGTCATGGAATACCAAACTCACGTCATTATCATTTATAATGTCAAGGCTTCTTAAAAGCTGGCCAAAGCACCAAGTGCTTTGGTATTCCTAATCTTATTTGTTTCACAAAATTTATTTCACAAAAGTGACCATGTCAGTTTTTAAGTTCATAGGTACTGACAATGTCATTTCCCATGATGCCAACATTTTAATTACCGGAAAAAAAACTTATTCTTGTTATTTTGTCTTGCAATTTATAGAAATAAAAGCAGCAAGACTCTTTAATCTATTTGTCACATAAGTTGATAGCAATTTACTTGAGAGAAGATTGAGCTGGACATTTTAGAGGACATAAGAGTTCTGCTATTATTACTAAAACAAACAAACCCACCTGCAAAACCCCACAAAAATAAAGTGTACATATCATAGCACTTCTGAAATCTACTGTACAACAGATTTTTTACACACTACAGAGGTGATAATCACTTTTAAGGTCAACGTTAAGACAAATCTGAGGATTTCAGCACCTTTCAAAGGGCATTGAATCTACCACAGACTCTGTGTCCTAGTATGTGTTGTACTAATACAAATAAATCAGTGAGACACTGACATGTCCAAGTTCTGCAGCAGCCAAAGCATCATGCAAAAAAATAATCCCAACAAGCCCTTTTTTTTTTTTTACTCAGTGCTACAGGGCAATGCGAAAGGGAAATGCAAATAATGCATTTCATCACGGGTGCAACATCGGTATCCTGTGCACCTCCTTAGAAACCATGAAGTGCATTATTTGGCATTAAAATGCATGATCTAAAGTTAGAACATCGAAGGAAACATTAAAAAGTGTCAACCTATTCAATATTTTATGCACTAACTATAAAAGAGAGCAGGGCATTACAGGGGGTAAATAGAAACAGCTTAAAGTAAGACATACGAGAGATGCATTATCTACTTTTCATTAGCTTTATTAGTTACCTATCTGCACCTATTACAATCCGTGAGAGGTATTTTCTTTCAGAAGCACATGCATTTTCCCTTCCTGTCACATTTCCTACATATAGCTTCCCAAACAGCAGTGAAACCTTAAGAAGGCAGACCCTCGTTACAATTTAGATTCATATTTCCAAGAAACACGGACTTAAACCAGAAAAAAAAAAAAATCAGACAGTTAAAGGGTTAACGACTTCAGCGTATCACATTTTACACATATAAATTTGCTTTAATAAAGGACACTGAAAAGGAAGAAGCCACTAAAGAAGCACATTTCTTGCAGCAAGTGAGACAGGATACAGACAAACCCCCACAGCTCCACTACGAACGAAGATCTTTTTTATTTCACTTACCAGCATTATCCATTTTCCCCCTCGGTATTCAAAAAAAAGCAGAGTTCCCCAGAAAAGCAGCCGGTACAGTCTCGCTCTCGCTAATGAAGCTGGCTGCCCTCCTCCTGGTTATTAGACCTTGCTGGCAGTCAGAGCATACTTCATGTACTGACTGCAGTAGACATCACCAGGAAATTTATATCTCCAAGGATGACAAACAGCCATTAGCTCCATTATAGGCTGATTAAGATTGTGCGAGCCTATCAAGTAGATACTTAAATCCCCCAGGGTTTTACCTCTCCGGGGAGAAAACAAAAGAACTCCAAGCCTATAATACTGAATATACGTTTCTTAAAAGTAAAAGTAACGATAATGAGGAAAGGCTTAATGGGCAGGAAGGCAAAACTTTAAGTAAAAAAGGGGTATATTACGAAGCAAATGGCTGTGATTTATCAGTGACGCAAAAGAAAAAGTTTTAAGGAGAAAAAAAAAGGGGGAAGGAATCTGTGGCTGAGAAAGCCTTAGGTTAGATTACAGTTTGCAGCCATTAGCTTTGTCTGTGCCTAAAATCCTTCAAGTTCTGCACCTGATGGTTTGTGAGAAATGCTGTAGATGTAGCTGTCTGCAAATGCATGTCAATGTATTAATAGCCTGGGGACACTCGTTATTACACTGTTCACAGCTGAATGTAAGCAAAGGGCGAAAAGTAACTACGGGGCTTTACTTCTCTTAAAGTCAAAGTAAACCCAGACTGGATGCTGGAGGCTTGACCAAATCCAAATGACATATGCTGAGATGAGCAGGTATTACTTCCAAAATTTCCATACCCCCTGAGTCTCTGATGCACAAGCTTTCCCCCCCAGGAGTAAACAAGCAGAAAAACCCAGTGTAGACTCCTAAATGTTACCACTCCCTACCTACACTTGTGGAGATTTCTCCTTATAAATGAAGAAAAAAAAAAAAGATAATTTATTTTCGAATGGAAGAGTCTCTTCTCTGGCAGCAGAAAGTGAACAGCAGCGGTACATGGAGGGTATGAGCAAATCTGGGTTCCATCCCCCGTTCTGGTACTGATTTGCTGTGTAACCCTAAACAAGGCATTTTGTGCCAGAGTGTTTGCCTTGTGGTGAAAGGGAGACCACTATACACACTGCCTTTGTTGAAAGCGAACGTCACAAAGTACTAACCCTACATAAATGGCACACAGTGTCTTATAAAAAAATTTCCCTTCTTTTAAATAATTCACTCAGCTACTCCAATCCTCTTTATTGCAATGGAAAAGAAATACAATTTTTGGTGTTATATTGACAGGAACACCCCTCAGCCGCACAGCACCATGTGAGCAACAAAACACATTTTCTATTCATCACCCCTTCACTGCCCTTTTGATCATATTTGTCCTGTTAAAATCTTAAAATGACAGTTGCAGCACTGATCTATTTACACCAATTAAGAAGTGGAGAGAATCAATGGCTGAGAGCTAAAGTCATCAGCAAGAATGGAGAATAACTAGGGCATACCAGATATATTCCATATTTCCAGAAATGAAGTGCTTGGAGGGCTAAGGAGACACTACAGATTAGAAATCTGTCACACTTCATATTAAGCTTCTATTTATAAGTGGCTTATAAAGAGCTTATAAAAAATGGAAGTTGTCATAAGCATGTTGGATTAGCATGTTACAGAGAGCTACAAGCATACCAATAGAAAGGGTTAAAAATGACCAATAAGGTTCATCTTCTAGACTCTGTATCACTTGATGACAATTGATTAATGTGCCAATTTAGGTAATTGGTTAATGTGCATCCGATGAAATCTAGTTGCATAGGAGCACTGAGCTGGAGGCTGTGAGATGGCCACCTGACAGATGCAACCAGTTTTCTCTCTCCTCTGTGGGAGGTAGCTGCCAGGAGAGATCTAGGCTCCAGATTGTGCCTCTGTGCCAGGATGCTATTGCTCAACTAAGGAGCCAACCAAGGGTAAAGCAAGCTGCCCCTGTAAAAGGAAGAGGTTCCCTGGTTCAGAGATGGGGCTCTGCAGTGCTGCAAAGCCTACAGGTGTCGGTCTGAGCCCAAATAGTACTGACGGATGGTGACAAAACCACCTCAGAGCAAAGAGTATATGCATATCTTAAATCCTAGCAAGTATGCAAATGTCTTGTGCTGATTATAGCTGAGAGACACTGGGTTTGAATCTGTTTTGGTTTCACAGAATCACAGAATGTTAATAGCTGGAAGGGACCTCGAAAGATCATCTAGTCCAACCCCCCTGCCTGAGTAGGATCACGTAGATTAAATCACACAGGAACGTGTCCAGATTGGTCTTGAATGTCTCCAGAGAAGGAGACTCCACAGCCTCTCTGGGCAGCCTGTTCCAGTAATCAGTCACCCTCAAAGTGAAAAAGTTCCTCCTTATATTCATTTGCAACTTCCTATGTTCCTGTCTGGAACCATTTCCCCTTATTCTATCTCTGGACATCACCTAGAAGAGCCTGGCTCTGTCCTCCTGACACTCACCCTTTATATATTTATAAACATTAATGAGGTCACCCCTCAGTCTCCTCCAAGCTAAAGAGTCCCAGCCCTCAGCCTTTCCTCATAAGGAAGATGTTCCATTCCCTTCATCATCTTGGTGGTCCTGTGCTGGACTCTCTCAAGGAGTTGTATGTCCTTCTTGAGCTGAGGGGCCCAGAACTGGACACAATACTCCAGGTGCGGTCTCACCAGGGCAGAGTAGAGGGGGGAGGAGGACCTCTCTTGACCTACTAGCCACCTTCCTTCTAATACACCCCAGGATGCCATTGGTCTTCCTGGCGCATGAGGGCACATTGCTGGCTCATGGTCATCCTGCTGTCCACCAGGACCCCCAGGTCCCTTTCACTTACACTGCTCTCCAACAGGCCAGTCAGTAACCTATACTGGTTACTGGTTGTTCCTCCCCAGGTGCAATACCCTACACTTGCCCTTGGTTGGTTTGGGATTTTTGCTTTGAGTTTGTCTCTCAGGCTAGGAAAGGGGAGCTACCCAGCTGAGCAGTCACCAGGCGATGGTGCAGCTGTAGGAAACCTGCACTGATCCCTGTGGCTGAAGATACAGGTGGGCAACAGCCTGTGTCAAAGAGCATGAAGGAAAAGACAAAGCTGCATCTACTCATACCTCAGGGGAATGAAGGACTCCAGATGGTGTCTATTTCTACATGAAACCAGCACTACAGCTCCTTATGTGTGTACCATGTCTGAAACACAGCTTCAGGGCATATGGGCTTCATGGTGTACCTCAGGGTGCTGGCCTCCCAGCCCTGCAGATGAGAAGACCTATGGGAGCAGACCACAGCTCTCTTCCTGCCTACATGCACCAATTTCCATCCAAAGAAGTCCTGGAAGATGGTGATATGTATCCAGGTCCCATACCAACATCAAATCAGGTATAGCCCCAGCCCCAGGCCAGCTGAGGATCGCGAGTGTAAGGTGCTAGCTAGAGTATGGGAAATCCCAGTTCGGACAGCTGGATAAGCAATAAGTTGTGGTGCTTCATCAGGTTTGTGTGACAAGTAGCCATTTATGAACTCCTGAAAGTTAACCATATATAGAAACTTCAACTGAAATATTACCTAAATCTCTTCCATTTGTATAGAAAGTATCTCACCAGGGACCTTCCGAAAAAATAAAAACAAACTTTAAAAAATATGTGAGTTTTAATTTTCTTGTAATTGGATTATTGTATAGAAATTAACACATGTGTATGATCAGATGCCATTATCACAGGATTAAAACATTGTCACCCTGACTGCATATGGGAAAATGAAAGAAATAGGTATTAGGTGGAGCTGAACTGCAAGCTTCCATCATTATTAAATGTTAAATATACATATATCCCAGGCATAAACTAACTTAATTTGTTAGTACAGACCAACTCCATCACAGTCCATAGTTGCATGGTATTGAAATACCTCAGCCTGTTTAAAGAGAATTTTGGGTAAGGACTGAGAAGATCAGGTCTGCACAGGCCCAAAGTTCTTTTTTCCCCTTCCCAAAATCTCATATTCCCTCACCCTGTAACCCAGTTTTCTTCAGCTGTGAGGTGGTCTTGGGTCACAGTTTATTTTGGTCATAGGCACTCATGATCAATTCCTTGTTCATCCATGGACTTCCTGAATGATTTTGACTTCCTGAAAGTTTCTGTGCAAGCTCCTCCAACATCTGACCTCCTACAGGAACGGCTTTGCACCACGCTTGCCCCACACCTCAGCAGCCAGAGACAAACACACTGGAGGTTGTTGAGAGCCGATGAAGCAGCAAATCAGATAATCAGTGACACCTCCTAGAGAAGAAAGCATTACAGGGTGCATTAGCAGCACCACTAATGACACAGACCCCTAATGATCCCTTTCTTCAATGTACCTGATGAACACAGCCTGCCGCGGGAACGACAATTCGCCCCCGGGAAAATCGATGGGGATTCGCAGAGTCACAGCAATCTACCCAGGTAAGGAGCAGAGACAGCACAGAGTAAATAGACACCTCGGCGCCCAGCCGTCGGAACCGCGCTGGGTTGACAAACCTGCGGCACCGATGCGCAGCGCTGGCTGCGGTGTTTCCAATCACGGCAGAGACACCTAGGAACACATTTAGAAAATGTGAAATCTGTCTCTGCTCAGCACAGATTTGTCACTGCAAAGATTTGACTCCGTAAGATGCCATTCTGGGCAAAATGTTTCACTTCCCTTTTTCACTGTGTCTGTTTCTTCCCACACAGAAGCCATCATGCAGGTGTCTCTGGGAGAAGCTGTACTTGTTTTTAGACGCTGTGGGTTTGCAGAATCAATGCCAACACTATAAATATATAGCTTCACACGGTTCTGCTAAGTATTCAGCAAGTCCCACTGCAATTGCCATGATGCATACAAGGGATATGTGGCCCTCCAAAAGATGTTTCCTTCAGTGAAGTACAATTGCCTCCACCAGTGGTGGGGTGGCTTCACAGGAAAGGAGGGAAGGACACTCTGAAGGCACAGAAATGGATAACAGCAAAAGGCCTGGGCTTTCCTACAGATAAATCCCAGTTTTTCAGTGATTAACAGAGATTGCCGCTTACTGCAAAAGGGTGCAGTATAAATGCACCCAAATCCTTGATTAGTAACATCTCTATAAAGTGATGCATCACTATAAAGTCAAACATCTCTATAAAGTCAGCTGCAGGCTTTAGGTATACAAAAACCACCTCTCCTCTGGCATGATCTTGGAAATTGCTAGGAGAAAGGGAAAGCCTCCTGTGGAAGTGCTGAGCTGTGTGCACGGCTGAGCTGTGTGCACGGAATGAAGGATGAGGGTTCTGCATATTGCAGGACTGACCTCCAACAGAAGCCTTTCCCAGGCCTCAGCAACAATTCCCAGCATCACCAGGAGAAGGTTTTGCTATGTGTCTTTTCCCCACGTCGCAGAAGAAGAGTTTGAGAGCAGGACAGTAACAAGGATGTTCTTTTTCTGGGAAGAAGCTACAGTTCCAATCTGGAAATGTTGTTAATACACATCTTTCAGTGTAGAGAATACCTTATTTTGCCAAGCAAATAGGAGCCTTTTGTTCCCTAGGAAGACTTTATCCTTGAACAGCCCGGCCAGATGCAGAGGTTCTGACTATTGCCAAAAGCTGCAAGTGGAGAAGCAACACCACTGAAGTCAACAGATTTAAACTGATAGAAAACAAGAAGAGAGTGGGATCCAGACAGCAATGTGCGGTCGTTGTAGGTGGGGAATTTCACAGCACAGATGGGTTTTCAGAGGGAGCATGAAGGGGTTGGGCATATGTTGGGGTGTAGTGCAGAATGGGTGGCAGGGCTGAGTGAGAGGTCGCACTCAGGCAGTGGGAAGGGAAAGCAGGGATGTGGGGAGAGGTCAAGAAGGAGACTGCAGTGTATCATGAAGAAGGGTGCTCTGTGGCAGATAAAAGCAAGGACAAGAAAACCACCTATAAAAGCCCAATTATTTAAGTCAGCTCTAACCTGTTTCTGAATCCCAGCTTTTAATGATCTGGTATCTAGAAAGGGGTGCGGTACATGTTCAGTTTGAAACATCTGGGAAAATTAACACAAGTTATTCCCCTCTAGCTTTCCCATTGATCCTGTGACAGAGGGAGGCAGCAGTGCGCATGCCTAACTGCCTTCCTAGCTGTGGAAATCTCCAGAGGACTTCTTGGACTTGGAAGTGCTTGAACGATTTCTGCTATGCCCTGACATGACCAGAAGTAAATATACGTTAAATATCTGCTGGTGCCACCGAGAGCTCTGCTGGCAACGGGAGCCTCAGAAACAAGACATCTAATGCCTCTAGCATTTTTACAACTATTTAAACCAGCTCAGAACTACTGTCAGGCCAGCCGCCTTCAGAGGACAATTAAATCTACTCAGAGCCAGGTCTAATTGACATGCTGGTAAAAATGCCGTAAGTCTCAGACTCATCCATGCTCTCTCTCCTCTCTTAGACAGCCATTACTTCTGTATCGCTCCCTCACCTTCCCTCGCCTTGCTCTCTCCTGGGAACATGTATACACACAAACAAGGCTGCAGTGAGCCCCCTCCTTGTTCTTCTCTCGCTGGGCACCAAACTCTCAGAGCCTGTTGTGTACCAGCTCGTACACACCTGTGTGGGGCTGCAGCACAAAGAAGGTGGATGGATCCAGAAGAGCCACACACCTTCCACTCCACCGACAAGTATTTGCCCTCAGAAGCATAACATGCCCTTCTCTTTGCTTTTTATAGTCTCCCAGAATTGAAAATTACTTGAAAAAGCAAATGGCTTCTAAAGGGATGAGGGCTCTGCTTTGGAAAAGTGCAGAAGAGGTATGTTCTTCTCTGTCATGGAAAGCTGGCCAAGTGTTCTTCTGGGAGAAGGGCTATCAGACCTGAACAGCCATTTACAGCATGGGCGGTCGCGCATCAATATAACATATTGCTTACATAAGTGAATTCTGTCAGGCAAACTGAAATAAACTCTCTCCTTTTCTCTTTAAATATCACAAACAAGTGCATTGAAATGAGTTGCTATTCCTATGGAAACGGAGATGAGCTCCAACTGAAACCTTACCTCAGAGCATGGCCTTTGTTATCCAAAGTGCCAAGCTAAATCAGGCATAGGAAAAAGGGCAAAATAAGACCACCAAGTAAATTGTAATGTAGCAGCCTGATATAATCCTCAGTATTATCCAATAATAACAAGGAACAGAGCATTCATATCCATATGTACATTGCAAAACTAAGTCCCAGGCTCAAAAGCTGGTTTATGGGCTGCAGGTTTCCCACACCTGAGACAGACAATTACAAAGCCTGTTTATAAAAATTCTCTGGCTTTGAAAAATCTCTGAACAACTTTGAGTGTTCTGAAGCCATCATGATATCTGGCTAGATGCAGTACTTGTCTTTGGACAGATTTTTCTATAAAGAGGCAAAACTAAAGCTCTGGATACAAGGACAGACATCTGTCTCTGGCTCAGTCATACTGCGGCTGGTGGGCTCAGTGTTCAGCTCGAGGAAGACGGCTGACATGAGCAAAAGTGCTTCAGCTTTCTTTTGCAAGGTAAAAAAATGAATGCACATTTTGATTCGTAAGGGATAAGGCACCAAGTAAAACAAAAGGCCTTTTAGTCTGGCAGAGAAAGTTACAGTAAGAAACAACAGCTGAAAACTGGGAACAGGCAGTTTCAAATAAAAACAAGTATCTATTGCATCAGCAAATGTGATTAAGCTACCAAGGCCATCAGTGGATTCTCTGTCTCTGGAGGTCATCACATCAGGACTGGATGTCTTTCTAGACGACAACAATCAAACGTAAGTTACTGAGCTAAACAAAAGGGTAAATAAGAGTAATTTAAGGGCTTGTATCCTGATAACCCTGCTGGCATTAGTGCTATGAATCTACGTAGAAAGGCCAGTCTTCGTCATCATTGCTGAAATGAAATACCCGACTTTTATCATGCTTTAATGACCACATTTAATAGATTTATAAAACATTTACCCTGCTTCTTATCTTGGGACCTTACTCTTACCTTTTTCCCACCGCTTTCCCTCTTGTGTGGTATGCAGATTTCTCTCCTGTAATCTTATGTACAGTAAAAAGAAAGGGAATTTAACTTTCCTGGGAGGTATAAACATAGCTGGCTTTCTGTTTTGCCTCAGAATCTGATAGCTGATAATTCAGTGAAGGAAAATTAAGGAAAGACATCTATCCTGATCTGAGGTGACAGATCATTCTACTCACGATAAAGCCAACACCAAAACTTCCACTTCAAGAGGCCAGAACTTCATCTCTGGACATAAAACATGTGGTCAGGCTTATGTTATGAAGAGGGGAGATTCATGTCATGTCAATTTGTTTTCAGTAGCCCAAGCAAAAAATCCATTAAGAAAGACTTAATGGAATAGAGGAGTGCATGTGAGAGATTTATCGTCATTTGTCTTATTCTCCCTCTGCCAGTTGAAGTGAAATTTAGGCAAGTGAGAACTAGATAATTATCACTTAAATGTCAAATGCCACCCATTAGAAAGTGGTCAAATAAATACTGAGAAAGAAAAAGAGGTCTTTCAGACTCTGAAGGCTGATGACAAACTACTAGTGCAAAGTCATGTGCTGTACATCACGCTCTGTACATATAGCCAGACAAACTTGCCTGACTCTTTAGAGGTTAGTGTTTTGTAACTTGATTTGCAAGACCAAAATCTGAGCAGACATAAATTAGAAACAGCCAGAGGAGACACTTGACAAGGTCCACTAGAGAGAGGTGTAACTTTAGTTTGTTATCTTACTCTTCCCCTGAGGTCCCACTAGCTGTCACATAGATCTCGCTGTTAACCTGTGCTGCCCTTGTACTCTGTACTCTGCATTAAGAAATTAAAATCCATCAGCCAGAAGTTACCATTAAATAAAGGAGCATTGTTAGGTGCTGCAATGTTTGGGATGGCAAGTCACAGGAGAACTTAACCTCACCAAAGCAAAGGACACTGCTTGAGTGTGTTCTCCCAAATGAGTTTTAAAAGTATCTATTTACCTGTATGCAAACGTACTTTGCTGTACTGGAGCAGCATTCTGCCTTAATTGCAGTTTCTATCCCATGTAGAAGGATTTGCTTTACCCACATATAGTCCAGTTACAGTATCCATACGAGCAACTGGTCTATGTACAAGGTCTGATGGAATTATGCCTCATTTCTTCAAGCTCAAGGTTACTATTACTTCAGTCCCTGAGTTTCCATGGAGTCACAAAGGTTACTTTCCTCATTCATAGGAACGAGCTCAAGCTGAGTGGGCTGTGAGGGATTCCCAGCATGCCTAAATGTGTGCATCCATGTTGTGTTAGATGAGACCCCTGAAATAAAACACTCACTTTTTTCACTTGCTGTTTCCTGATTGAAAGCAAGATATTTATGAATGAGAACTTCTGCTTGATGAACCTGCTTAAGGGATCCAGCCAGACTGGAATCACAGCTCCAGATGCTGCCAGTACAAACTGTTTAATATTTGCACTGAAGGTTATTTCTTTTTAGGGACTAACAGTCAGAAACAGTTGACTTCCCTCCTCAAGTGCAGAAAGGGTGATGAATTGCTTATCTGTTGGTGTATGTGTAATTTAACTCTCAGTACATTTCTCGGCCACGGGAACGTCTGTGTTCTCTTCAATGTTTGCTAAACTCTTGTCCTTAACTGCTTTACATACCACACAGAGGATCACTTCACCTTGTACAGCTTGGTCATTTTCTAAAAACAGCAAGAAAAGAGATGTTCAAATGCACCTCAAAGGTAATGAAACAATGGATAAATTCTAATTCTTTCAAAATATATGTTTGCCCTGAAAGAGGCTAGTTAACAGCACTAGTTATTTGTATTGTGATTGTATTGATAATGAATATGTTTTCTAGAACTTACTGCAAAATGTTCCATGCATGTGACAAACAGAGAGACAAACTGATATCTGGAAAGCATGCTGGGAAAATACACATTAAAGAGTTTGTTTCACTGAGTGAACAGAAAAGGTAAATGTTTTCCAGCTCAGGATGCAACTCTGCCCCTATAGGCTTTACTTTCATCACACCAGAGCCAGCCAGTAGAACAGAGGAAAAATGAAACCTCAGAGTGATTTCGGGTTATAACGCTGGTAATTTTGCAGCCCAAACTTTTTCTGTTGTACTGTTGTTCTGAGTCAAAACACAGACAGTGCTCCACTCCAGCATGGACCCAGAGCATAAACGACTGTCAACGCAACACAAAAACTTCTACTGCTGAGAGGTCTATTATGATGAACTCAACAACGTGTTGTAAATCTGGTGCAAACTGCATGCATATCTGGGGAAGAAGAGTAGAAAGACCGGAGAATTTATCCGAGGAGGCAGCAAAGAAGCCAGGGAAACTCCAGGAAAAAATCCCAAGACCAAAGGCCCAATGGCCAGCTGAAAAAGACTGAGCCACAGGCAATGAATTATTCCCTCCTGTTTGACTACCACTGTCTTCAGGGACACAGAACTTGGTGTACAAACAGATGAAAAATTCAAAGACATCATTCCTGTTTCTATCATCAATTTCTACTCCTAAGTGAAACAGCATATAAGATTGTGTAAAAGTTCAAAAGGGGGCCAACTCTGCATGGCAAGTTGGTTTGTGGTATTTCTTTCCTTCCCTAGCTATTACCCAAAATACCCTGTTTATTGTAACATACCTTTCTCCTGGGCATCCATTCCCAGGATGTCATCGGGGGCAGTTTAATCCCTTTTGTGGCAAACAAGTCAGCCCTCTTTTCCTGGGGTGGTAATCAGAGGTAAAAAGAACTCCAAAGTGACATTTGTACAGCATTGTTCCTTTTCTTTTCCCTTTACAATAGCACCCACTTGCAGTGGCAGTGCCTATTTGGTGTGCAATCTAGGATGCTGTAATTAACTTCTGAACACGGGTCTTTATATTAAAGCATCAACAAAGGTGTAGGAGGGGAAATGATGTATCCTGCTTCGTTTATTTCTAAAAATAACAAAATTTCATCAGGAACATGCTGCTTGAATTTGCTCAGAGAGCATATTTAGAAATGCAGGGAAAGCTGCCCTCTTGAGAGCAATATGAAAAAACTCATTAAAGCTGTTAGAAAAGGTGGTTAGGCATTTTAGAGCTCCGTTGCCCTTCTCTTTACATTGCATGGTGGTGAGAAGTATAAGCTACTTTGCTTCAGCGAGGAAGAAGATGTTACAGAAGGACCCTGACAAAAATACACTTGGCATATTATTTTTGCCTGCATTATTAATAGTGTTTGAATTATTAAAATGTAATGAATTTGAAATAGCTAATTATTTCACTGTTGATATCTTCTGCTTTTGTCACTGCAGTCAGCCTGGACAATGGCATTACAATGCAGGTTGTTTCCTCTTTGATTCCCCATTTTCCATCTTGGTTTTCAAGCACAGGCATAGCATCTTTCAATAAATCCTTTCATCTGATAAGCTTTCGGTGTGGCAGCGTGGGTTAACGGCACAGCCATATGCAGCCTTAGCCTCGCAAACCTTCTGGTCTCTACTTGCCCTCTCGGAGTGTTTTGGTGAAAACTTGACATGGTGCTTTTCTATGTGACAGCTTCAGCATTTCTCCAAAGCATTTTTACCCAACACCTTTATTTTTAATCCTTACAAAACCTTAGCATTTAGGCATAATTTGATGGCCGCTCAAGTACTTTGGAGCGTTACTTGGATTTCCATAATGCTTGTTGTGTGCTGTAGCTATGAAAACCAGACCGAAGGAGGAGCACGCCAACTGACAGAAAGCCATATTGCCTCTTCGCTTGAGTTTGTGGAGACCGCTTTGACTTCCGGTGCTGTCCTCCCAAGCGCTTGCAACTTCCCTGGCTGGGTAAAGCTTGCAGATTTTGCAAGGTTTTTCTGTAATCCTACAGTCAAATCAACACTGAAGTATTGAGTAGAACTGGGCCAAGGACCTCTCACTACAAGAATCCACTTGAGATGACCTTTTAGTCTGGTAGAAAACTACTGACAAATATTTTTTGAGAGCAATTAAGCAGTTGCACACCTACTTCATGGACATTACATCTTGGCCATGTTTCACTAGCTTATGTCTATAACACAGTCCTGTGGAACAGCCTCAAAACATTTTCGATGTCAAGATATATCAAATCAAGATACATCTAGTGTTTCCCTTCACTAGGCAACTTAGCTCTCCAACAGTAGAAAATCAGATGGATCTCCCACACATTTTCTCTCATTTAGTTATTGGCTTGATCATCTTCTAAGTACTTGCCAATCATTCAACATAACTCATTCTGGAACCTTCCTGGGATGAATTTTAGCCTAACTGGCCTCCATCTTTTGTTATAGAACACCACAGTAAGACCAGGGCACTGTCAAGCAACAGTGATTTGCAAAACACCCTCCCAAAGAGCCAGAGTCATCCACAGAAATAGATACCCCAGGCCTATAAAGCAAGCTCAGCTCCTCCACCATGCACCAGAGTTCTGCAGCTCTACCAACATGACCATGGCTTGCTCTAGAAAGGTCTACATGGAAACAGTAACACAGATACAGGTCTTTAATTTTCCTACTTGGCTTTCAGGGATGGAGAAGACAACATGCTACACTCACTTGTCCCCTTCAGCCACCCTACTTCCACCTCCCTCCAGCCCATCCTTGGAAGGGATCCTCCAAAGTAAGGGTTGTCTTGTTACAGCAAAAAAGAAGAATCTTCTTCCATATCTAGCATGGACAGTCCAGTCCAAGGTGGCTGCTCAGATGAGTGAGGGCTGTCAGGGATGGTGAAACCCTACAAACTAAGGACAAGAACCCACAGGGAAGCCTAGAAAATGCAGGGAGAGAAAATAACTTAAGTGACATGGTTTTGAAAAGCACAGATAAAAAACAGTTAGGGAGGTACATGCTTTTAAGTTGCCATCACATGGTTTACAAGATGACATGGCAAAGATTAAGTTGATCTAAAAAGAAGATCATGCTGGGCCCCATGTTTCAGTGAGTCCATCTGAATTAAATGAACAATCCTGTCAGTTCTTCTCATGGTGACAAATCAGCCATGCAGTTCAGTTGCTCTCTGCACTGTTATACACATCTCATAACATTTTAGTAATTCAACAGTTTTAGTGATTTTGTATTAATTTTGCCATGCTTCTTTTGAAAAAAAGAAGTTATGTTTAAAGGGAACTTAAGGGAATTTTTTTAACTAGACCAGTCGACAAAGAGACTCTCCTAGTACAGATATAACCATCCCATTTTTATTTTATGAAAAAAATGAAGTGCAAACTTTTTAACATGCTTGCCTAGAGCTTGCAGATTCTCTGCTGTAACATCTCCCACAGGTTTTTATGTCCAAATCAAGAACTAAACCACTTTGGAAGATGCTTAACAGTTAACCTAAAAGGAAGCATACAGAGACTATGTTGTCCTAAGACTGTGACAAGTAGTGAAGTACGTTACTTCATTTATTTAATCTTTATAGAACCATAGAATCATAGAATGGTTTGGGCTGGAAGGGACCTTAAAGATCATCAAGTTCCACCCCCCCCATGCCATGGGGAAGGGACACCTCTCACTAGACTAGGCTGCTCAAGGCCCTGTCCAACCTGGCCTTCAACACCTCCAAGGAGGGGCAGCCACGACTTCCCTGGGCAGCCTGTGCCAGGGCCTCACCACCCTCATAATGAGGAACTTCTTCCTAACGTCCAATCTAAATCTACTCTCTTCCAATTTAAAACCATTCCCCCTTGTCCTATCACTACATGCCCTTCTAAACAGTCTCTCCACAGCTTTCTTGTAGAAAGAGCTCAGTGTTGTATCTGAATCCAAAATAAGTTAGTGCATAATTTTCCAATTAGTAAGAAAAATGACTACGCTTTTCATCATGGCATAAAGGTACTATCAACTACACGTTTCAAGACCTAGGTGGAACTACCTCATAACCTCCCTCGGAGTCCAGGACATGACAGTCTTCCACCACCCTTCTCCAGCCACACAACCTGTCCCAAAGCTTTCAGAAAGCCTGCAGCAGTCCTCCATAGTCCTGAGTCACCTGGGGATCAAATGCACCCAGCATTTCTTGGGGGTACTGTGAAGCGAGGGAGCTTTGGCTCCTTGGTCTTGCAAGTTCTGCAATGGCTACTTGGGGGTTGCTGGAAGAGTGTAGCTGCTTGAGGTTTATATTTAGCTGGGACCTGCTTATAAGTGCCCTTTCGTGGGTTTTTAATTTTTCTCCCCACCCCCACCAACTATATTCATCTGCATACATATGTGGGAGGTGTCCAGAACTTAGATGTAATTTCCAGAACTTATGATTTTGTTTGTGCTAGTTTAATGCTATAATTTTATAGGATGTGGATTGCATTCTGTAAAATGACACAGTCATTTTTCACTGAGTCACTTTTCATGATTGTTTGAGGCAGTATTGAATAAATAATTGCAGAAATGTTTTGATAATTTAGTAAGTGTTCTTTTCATGCTTCATTTGGAGGATATGTCACGGGAAAACAGCTTTAGCTTACTTTTAGTCATATATCTAGGGTCTGTACTTTTTTATTATTTCATATAGAAGAAAAAGTTCTGTTGCACCCATACTAGCGTACATGAACTTTTTGACATTACCTTTGACACTTACCAACTGTATTTGAAGCACATAGCAAAACTGGGGTGTTTTTAATGAAATACAGCTTAAAAGCAAAAATGTAGGAAGGCCTCTGTCCTCCCATGAATAAAGGAAAAAGAAAACTGAATGTTTTTTTCCTGCCATAAAACTGTTTTGAGGTTGGAAAGAATGAGTGATGTCTCTCTCTTAGGCTTCTGGGCAAAGCCTTCCGAACGCTGGAGTTTTCAGTCTGGGAGAAGGAATTTCTGTTTTCAGGCTCTTTCAGACCAGTCAAGGGGTTCTGCATCTGCCCTTAGAGCTGCATGTGTCACATCTAAATCTCTAGCAGGCCGGGAGAACATCAGGGTAAGTAATACCTACTCCAATGAACAGTGCCAGTGAAGGTCTAACTGTGCATTTCTGATCACAGTTTAGAGATCCCATTTTGTTTTAGAAAAGACTATTTGGGGTTCATCATATAAAAAAAATTGAGTCCAATTATTTTAATGGTTTCTTTTTCAGAAGACTACATAAAAAATGAACAGCTCAGCCTGAGAGTCTGCCTTTATGAACTCTGCTGTGGACCAGGGTCACAGCACTCTGTACCAGTACTGGAAACCCTGGGTCTAAATAAAGCCAACTTCTCTTATAATGAATCAATGTCCAAGTATGCAACAGGCTGCTGGCAAAGAATAAGAGCTTCTATAAGCTCCCAAACGACACAGAAACAGATCTTGCTCACCCGTTCCTCAGCAGTTTCTTTGACAGATCGATACAAAACCCACAAGCCCTGACCAAAGTACAGCACAATCAATACAACAAGGAGATCCAATTTCACCAGCATAACCAGTAATGCCAAGCTTGCAGCACTACTTTGGCTGAGGGAAGAGTGATGGCTCATAATAACATTTTGTGTTCTTTAAATATACATTGTATGGATTTAAAGAAAAAACAAAACAAAACAAAAAGCTGGGGAGGGTGTACTTCAGGACATTTAAAACGCTGCCACATCATCCCATCCCACTCCAGCTTTGTGCTTTCAAAGACAGTCAAGTTTACATCTAAGGACACCACAACTAATGACGACCCTGACGTGACTTCATCTGGGAAGAAGCAGAAACAAGGCGAAACCGGCTCAGGGCAATCTACCAACTGTGCTGCAGGAGGGCTGCTCACTGCTCACACACCTCACCAAGCCTGTATTTCAAATCCTCCCCTCTGCGAGCAATCCAAGCAGAAATCCGACGCTGGAAAGTCAGTCTGCTGATCAGCATAACAACCGCCCCATCTAGTGTATCAGCTTCATACGGCAGCATCTCCCTGAGACACAAAATCTCTGACCCACCAAGTTTCCCCCGGACCCTGTCCCTGGCAGTCAACTGGGCACCTGGGGAGGTTAAGGCACCTAATTAAATGTATGGAGGTGATAGACAGTGGGAGGTGCTGCAGATGGGTCAGAGGACAGTTGGGAGTGTACTATATAGAGTGTATTTCTGGGCTCTGGGAAAGCTGAGTGGTGGCAAGGCCAGATGCTCCAGCAATCGTAAGGATGCTCTCAGCTCAGAAGTCCTACCCAAAATTACTAGAGTAAGAGGTAACAAGCAGTAGCTACAAGGGGTTGAATCCTTTTTTTATAGCTGGGCAAAAATACCCCATTTTGACTGCATGTTGATACATCTGAGCATCCTGACAAAGGCCAAAAGCCCAACTGTTCTAATTTTTTTCCATCTCCCTCCTCCTGCAGCAGGAAGGCTACTGGAGCTGTTGGGCATTATAGAACAAGAGATGTCATGAACGAAGGCAAAAGAAAGGTCTGTTACCTCATACATTCATTACATGGGGGAAAAAATAATATAAAGGATTACTCATAGGAGTGAAACTTTCTTTGAGAAATTACTATAATAGGAAAAAATTGTTTAAAGCTACCAACCTATTCACTTGCTTTTTTCTGTTGTACAGCTTGTATTTTTTGTCCCCCTCACAGACCTATTGGAAAATCCCAACCTATCTCCTCATTCCCATGGCAGGACAGAGATGGAGCTGGTAAGGATCTGGCACGACAGCTCTGCTGGCCACCACAGGTAGATGGGCTCTTGCAGTAATCAATGATAGATGGAGAGTGCCCCTACTTGTCCCATGTTTGGTGAGCACTACACTGCAAAAAAAGATGGAAAATAAAGATTTTCCACTGAACAGGAATCAAGGGAGCTGAGCCAAAAGGTGGTTCACTGGAAATAAACAGAATCAACAGAGGCAATTTTTCTAGATTAAAAGAAAGAATTTGCTCTGTTTGTGGACATAATGACAGGACTACCAAAAAACCTATCAAAAATTGCAATGAAAAAATTTCTTCCATTTCTGTTGGGGATCTTTCACAGTTTAAACCCTCTCAATTTTCCTTTGCTGTCTGAGTCAGCTCTTTTTTCCTCCTAGACTTCCCCTTGCCCTTCCTACTCCTTCTAACACCATAATAATAAAACAAACAAGCTGCATGGAGGGAGATAATATCTCTCATGTTAGAGGAAAGGAGTAATCCCACAAGGAGACCCTCTTGTGTGAAGACCCTCTTGCTGCCTGGAGACCCCCATGTGTGATCTAATCTAGGTGATCCTGCTTGGGCAGGGGGCTTGGAATAGATGATCTTTCAAGGTCCTTTCCAACTCTGAACGTTCTGTGATTCTGTGATTCATAGGGCTTTCACTGGAAAAAGGTAGAAGTTGATCTATGGTGTTACCAATTGGGCAATCGCTGTAGATATTTCTACTTGCTCCTTGTTTAATTTCTTTTGAAAAACAATCTCACATTTATTTTGATAATTATTGAGCCTGGGCAGTCATAAAATGTGTCATTACACGTCACACCTGCCTACATCAGGATTTTCTTAAGAGGCCAGAACCAAACAAAAAACCAGTCTCATCCCAAAGGAACTTTTACCTTCCACAGGACTGTGATATTAAATTTCAGGTAACCTCATATTTGTAGTGTTGTGAAGAGGCATTCCTGGGATAAAAGCTGCAGCAATGTATTTCAGCCCAACCCAAAGTCCTTTGAAGTCAATAGTAGCATTGCCAGCCACAAATGTACAAACATCAAGAATCAGGCCTCCAGAAACATGAGCATGACATAAGAAGCATATTACAACCTCATTTAAAATATTTAAAAAACAAACAAATAAACAAACAAAAACCAAGAAGCATACTTCTATGTCTCTTTCTCTTTTTCCTAATTTCTGGAAGCTTTTAAAATAAACCCCACAACTGCGACTGTGGCTATAAGAGCCAAACCAAAAAGATTTTAAACACCGATAACCCACAACAGAACCCCACGCCCAGAAACACTGCATTGGACTTCAGTGCCAGGTCATTGCTACATTTCAAAGAAGGGGGCTGCACAGCCGCTGAAGGTGAGGCTCAGGTGGGTTGCAGTCATGGCATTGGCTGGCCTGGACCATGGCACCATAGCCTGAGTTGCATGCTCCGTTGAAGGATGCTTGTTCTGCTAAAAGTGCTGGGTCTCCTCCCCTTCCTGAAAGCCCACGCATTTGCTGTAAGATCAAAATGTCCGTATTATCTACAAACTCTACACCAAATACACTGAAATGGGAGGAAGAATGTTGGCACAAAGTGGACCGGCAAAGGACAGGTGTGCTAAGCTCTTTCTCTTTCTGTGGAGATCTCAAAGCACAGGGACTGAAGCCTCCTGCCATGATCACAGCAAAGGTCCACACAACCAGCTGTCAGCCTTCAGCCTTTCCTAAGAGCTGCCAGTTCCTTCCTTCCTTCCTTCCTTCCTTCCTTCCTTCCTTCCTTCCGTGTCACTGCATACATG
>VXBZ01007476.1:8295-40306 GCA_013399135.1 Heliornis fulica | reverse complement strand
CTGCTGGGGCTGCTGCTGGTACCCGGGCTGTGGGCGGCGCGGCCGCCGGGCGGCGGCGGGCAGCCCCGCTACGAGCCCGTCTGGAGCTCGCTGGACTCCCGGCCGCTGCCCGCCTGGTTTGACGAGGCGAAGTTTGGCGTCTTCATCCACTGGGGCGTGTTCTCGGTGCCCAGCTTCGGCAGCGAGTGGTTCTGGTGAGCTCCCCGGCCCGGCTCCGGTCCGCCCCAGCGGCAGAGCCCCGCAGCACCCTTCCCGCCCCTGGGCACGTCCCCGCGGGGCTGCTGGGAGGGCCGCGCTAAAGAAGCCGCCGCGGAGCAGCGATCTGGGTGTTTGCATGGAGAGCGGCTCTCTGGGCAGGCGGGTTTGGTTTGGCGACACCCCCGAAGTCAGGGCCAGATCTGGAGAACCTTTGCAGACTGACCGGCAGCTGGGGCGTGTGGGATAGATAGGGCGTGGTGGTGTGGGGTTTAATCCTACCCAAGTCCGGTCAGGGAAACCGCGGACTCTACGGCGCCGTTTTCCAAGGGAGCGGAGTTTGACGTACAGCGGGTGTGTTGAGCCCTGGGGCTCGGCAGTGTGTTGGCTGGCGTTAGCCGAGTCAAGCAGGGAGCCGGCAGTGCTGAACCGTGTGCTTCCCAAAGCCGCGGCCGAACGGGACCTTGGTTGAATGGCAGGGAGAAATCCCCAGGGCCGTGATGGAGGGACGGGCGGACGGACAGATGGACAGATGGATGGAACCTAGCTGGCTGGCTGATGGATGGACGGATGAATGGACTCGCCCCAGGCTCTGTGGGGACAGGCACTGGGTGTCTCCCAGCCCATGCAGAAGCCTGGCCCAGCTCTTGCTGGAGTGCTGTGGAACTGTCTGGGGAGCGCAGGAGTCCGTTGCCCCCTCCATCACTGGCTTGCTCGGCAAGTCACCTGCAGTTTTCTTGCACGTGTTTTGTGCTGTTGGTGACTTTCTTATTACAACGTTTATTAAAATGTAATCTCAATTTAAAAGAACTTAAATCTCTGATCCATCTAACTCTAATTCGACAGCTGAATAAAACCGCTGGTTTGTGAGTGCTCACTGATTCAGGCCCTTTGGCTGCAAGAATCTTTTTGCTATTTCCTTCCCATGTTGTACCAAGTGCTTCCTCTGTATGCCCTCAAGTGAGCGACATTATCATTTATAATGCAAAGATAACAGCAGCTCTGTGGCAGAACGACGGTAAACCTTAAGTGCAATGTTCATAAAATGAACCAACACAGATACAAACAAAGCACTGTTTTTTTACTATATTTGTTCTGTCCCTTTTCAGAGTCGTGATCAGGGGTTTCAGCATTTTCTTTTAAATGTAGATAGCGTTTACTAATAAATTACCAGGAAGTGGGAAGCTGGCTTTGGGCTCAAGCCTTACTCATGAGTGCAATGGTGTGTGGCAGTGGTGCGCAGATTCAGGATCAAGCATTTGGTTTTTTTGTTGTCATTTTTCTAAGAAGACCCCAGAACACTCTAATGTAGTTGACAAAGTGTTTTCTTATGTTCCATCCTTGGGCATGGGCGGCTGTGAAGCTGCGTCAGGGCCTTTTGGCAGCATGTGCAGTCAGATGATTGAGGTCCTGTGGTAACAGCTTCAAAGGGAAAGTCATAAACTCTGATCTCACCCATCTCCTTGTCCTTCCCTCAGAGTGGCACAGCCTTGGTCAGAATATTTCTAAAACCTCACTGTGTCGGAGTAGAAGTGCTCATGTTTGCAAACCGTGTGACAGAGCAAGGGTGTTGCCTGTTTCTTTACTCGCTTACATGCTTTAAAATCAGAGTTGTTGATTTGTTGTCGTTTGGGTTTTTTCCCAGGCTCTTTCAACAAGTGAAAAGGTTCTTTCAGAATTTTTTTTCCTTATTGACTCCCAAAGAAGGGGTTTTTTTATGCCAAATGCTGGGAAGGTTACAACAGTATCCATAGGTTACTGTGGTCTTACAGAACTGAGATCAGAGTCCAGCTCAGAACTGAAGAAACACATTTCACATCCAGAGTCTGGCCTGTTCCTTCACTTTTGATTTTTTTTCCCATATACGTCTGAACTTGCCAAGAGGATTTTTGCTGATTGGCCTCACAGGAAGGTGAATGTGTTCAGACCCTTTTCCCATAACTGAACAGTCACAGCACATGTTGTTGTTAGATCTCCATCCGTAAGGCTGTTTATGCCCTAAGGACTTTTTCTGGGGCTCCTTTTGCTTTACTAGGCAGGGAAGGGATGGAGCACTTGGAAAATAAATAGCTCTGTACTGGCGATGTATGATGTCTGCCCGTGATGAAGGTGAGAGACCACCCTGAGACCACAGGGCGGAGCTCCAAGCCTTGCTGTGCATTGGACCAGTTGGTGACAGTGCTGGTCACTGTCATGGGGAAGCACAGGATAGAAACGCGCCCTGTCTTTGCTAGGTGGGATCCAAAAGGGGATCATTGGCTTATTGTTCCTAAATCTCTCTGCACTGGTAGGTGGATGGATGCCTGCTCGTCAAAGCCCGTAATGGAGGTGTGTTTCTAAGTGTGGGGTAAGACGGGCTGTCTGCCTGTGCTTTGTGATTTGGGTACTGAACATGACAATACTGAACATGACTGCCATTTTTCCAGTCTCAAAGTGTAACTGCTTTGTTTCATGTCCTCAAATGAAATCCTTAGACTGATTGCTTGACAGATGTAGAGCATGGAGAAAGAGGACAGAGGAAAGCAAATCTTTGACAATACCGTTGTGATTTTGTCTTACTGGCAGTGTCATGTACCTCCCATGCATGTGCCTCTTATTGTGAACAGAAATCACAGAATCACAGAATGTTAGGAGTTGGGAAGGACCTCGAAAGATCACCTAGTCCAACCCCCCTGCCTGAGCAGGATCACCTAGATTAAATCACACAGGGACACATTCAGTTAGTCTTGAATGTCTCCAGTGAAGGAGACTCCACAATCTCCCTGAGCAGCCTGTTCCAGTGCTCTGTCACCCTCACAGTGAAATAGTTTTTCGTGATATTCATGTGGAACTTCATATGTTCCATCATGGACCCAATGCCCCTTGTCCTATCACTGGCTATCTCTGAGAAGAGCCTGGCTCCATCCTCCTGACACTCACCCTTAACATAAACATTAATGTGGTCACCCCTCAGTCTCCTCCAAGCTAAACAGACCCATGTAGGAGCTGGTGATTTTGGTTTTCTTCCCTTTATCTGCAAGATACACCAGCAGACATGTTTTGCTCTATATTTTGTAGGTGGTACTGGCAGAAGGAAAGGAGAGAGCCCTATGTGAAATTTATGGAGGCAAATTATCCACCTGGGTTCAGTTATGAGGATTTTGGGCCTCTGTTTACAGCAGAATTCTTTGATCCCAACCAGTGGGCAGATATTCTGAAGGCTTCAGGCGCAAAATACGTTGTCTTAACTTCAAAACATCATGAAGGTAGGTGGAAGGTTTGTGAATGTTAGTGATTGTTGCATTTCTGTCAACAGAAGAAAAATTTCCATGACTTTCCTGCCTGCTAAGGGAGCCAGAGGAAAGCAGGCAGCCTTACTTGCCCCAACCCAGACAAAGAGGAAACAAACCCCCCAGGAAATGTGCGTGCATTTTCCTGCCTCTTATGCAAAAGCTACGACCACGAGCTTTTGTAGGAGGAAAAATAGATTGTGCCATTGTTCTGCGGTAGGTAAGACAGCCTGGAGCAGTGGGGTCAGCTGAGCCTCCTGCAGTAGCCATAGTTTATTTTTTATTGTTGTGCAATTTATTGCTCAAGGAACCACAAAAATGAATTCTGCACTGCCTAACATATGTAGAGCTGCTGCATACAGGCAGTTAGTGAGCTCCATGAGTTTCTCCAAGGAATTTAGGAGTATGTTCCAGGGGTCAACTTCAGAGTTAGAAATGTACATGAGGTATAGCTCTTCTTAATGCAGCGAATAAACCCAAAACCTTGAACAGGGTCCGTAACTTTACAGGCACAACTGATTTTTGGCTCTGTAATTGGAAGTTGCTTTGCAGAGAAAAGTAAGGAAAAAGAAAGTGGTTGGAAGGAAATGTGGTAGCAAAGAAAGCGTAACACACTAAGCTGTCATATGGCAGTACATGTAGTGAACATTGCTGGTCTTTGGGGAGATGTGGGTTCAAGACTGGCATCTTGTAACTTGTTCAATTTTAATCTCAGCTCTGACACACATAAAATCTTGATCTTGATGATGCCCACGGTGTAATTCTCAGTGACTTCAAAAGACCCATGATTCATTTATTCTGTCCTGTAGCCTTGGGCATGAATTTTTAGCTTGTTTGTGTAGTTGATACAATTACACATGTCCAGTTTGTGAAAATATTGCAAGATTTAATAGGGAATGAGCATAAAGCAGTTTGAAGGTGAGCGTGGAGTTCCTCTGGCACTGCAGCACAGGAGTACTTGTAAATGCTCGCACTGGATGTCTGAAACGTTCAATCCCTCCTGATACTTAATGCTGGTATTTTAAAAGCTGTTCCAGGAGTTTTTGCACTCTGCTTATTTACATGTACTGAGTAGTTGATTGAGCTGTTAGAAATGTCAAGACAAATGAAAAGTGAACATTTGCATAAGACCTAAACAGGAGGGGTTAAAAGGATCTTTGCATGCCAGTGATAGCTTGTGCATTCTGCAACAGAGAAAGCATTTTATCTTCCAGTGGCTGAACGTGTATTCACAGTTCTCATTTGATGCATTTAGCAAAAATGTAAATGCCTCAGAAGTTGCTGTATTTTTAGTTAATTTAATTGGGACATATGAATGAAGTGAATAATTAATAAGGCAGCATTATCTTAATAAGTACTGAACTGAAAAATATAAATGCATATATGTATGTATAAAAAACCCCATGTAAACATGCCCAGTACGGTGTTACGATGTTATGACTGCTATCATCTTGCATAAACAGTTTATACACATATTTGATACCATGATAACAATGTTATTGCATACATGATTTTTACTTTTTTTTTTTTTTTTGCAACACATTTGCAAACTACTTTCTAAAAAGAGGAAATGTCAGTTCCCCTCTTCAGCTTCCCTTCCTTACCCTTTGATTTTTCTCTTTTCAGGCTTTACTTTGTGGGGGTCCAAATACTCTTGGAACTGGAATGCTGTTGATGTGGGTCCAAAACGAGATCTTGTGGCTGAACTGTCAGCATCTCTTAAAAACAGGACTGACTTGCATTTTGGGTTATACCACTCCCTGTTTGAATGGTTTAATCCTCTCTTCCTTGAGGATGCCACCAGTGCCTTTAAGACAAGAAAGTTTCCAACCAGTAAATCACTACCAGAACTCTATGAAATTGTGACCAAGTACCAACCAGAAATAATTTGGTCTGACGGGGATGGAAATGCACCAGATACTTACTGGAACAGCACTGGTTTCTTGGCTTGGCTGTATAATGACAGGTACATAATGATGCTGGTTTAGTTCTTTACCTGAGATTTGTTTTTTCTGTATATTTTGTGGAACCTGTTAACAATATAAGGACATAATTAAATGTTAATTGTTCTGAAATCCCAACTCCAGGTCTTCCCTACAACTATCAGAGCTTGCTTTACAAAAAGATTGTTTTTGTGTTTTTTAACCATTTCCAAATTAATCCGTTAAGGCAGTATTGGCTCTTCTGCCTAACCACATTCTTCGCTAAGTGTTGTCTACGGCACAGCCAGACAGGATGGCAGGATGATTTCAGAAGACGGGTCCGTTATTGCCATCGTAGACCGAGCATCCGGCAGTGGATGTGAAGTGCAGGGTGATTTCTGGCAGACCTCATGTGAAAGTCTGGAGCGTATTTCCCCAAGAAATGCCAGTCTGGACCTTGCGCTAGCGAACAATGAGAACAGGATTCCTGAAATTGCAGTTAGTCTGGAATAGATGAATAGTAGAGAAGCCATCCATTAAATGTTAGTTTCTGGGCAGGGTGCGTGTGGGAAGGGATTGCACTGTCTGTGACTGCATTTTAGAGAATAAAACCCATACAATTTCTCTGTGCCCAGTCCAGTTCGGGACACAGTTGTGACGAACGACCGCTGGGGAGTGGGCAGCATCTGTACGCACGGCGGCTTCTACACTTGCAGTGACCGGTATAACCCCGGACACCTCCTGCCTCACAAGTGGGAGAACTGTATGACAATTGACAAGAGGTCATGGGGGTACAGGAGGGATGCACAGCTTGATGATTACCTCACAATCAAGGATTTGGTGAAGGTACAGTGGGACATAGGAGTTGCCAGCAAGTTCTGATTCTCTCTCACGATTATTGTACTAAGCTATGTAACATTTCAATTCTGTATCTGTTTTTAGAGGAAAAAACCCCAGTATTTTAATTGGATAACAAATCAATGCAGTAATAATTTTGTTCATTTCCACCTAACACTGGTAGGATGGAGTATAATGTAATTCTTATTAACTGTATAGACATAACAAAAATAGTAAAAATTCTTGGAAAAGTTTCTTGGAAACTTTCCCTTGTGAGGAGCTGGGCAAAGACTGGTCAGGATGGAGCCATAATTACTTTTTCTACTAAGTTTTTCTAGTAATGGCACATCTGAATTGATGAGAAGCAAACAGTTGTAGTTTCACAGTTCCTGTTTATGACCTCGTCATTCAAGGCGACATCTTTGCCCCCTTCTAGCTAGGTACAGTTTATAAGTCTTAATAGTCTTTTTTCCTTGTAGAGAGAAACTTCCCTTTCATCCCACTGCTTTTAAAGAAAGAACCCAACAAAGTTATTGCAGACACACAGGTTAGGACCAGTTGTCTGCATCGGCCGGTGTTTATAGAACATCAATTCCCTTTGCTCACCTCGGGTATTAAAAGAAGAATTGAAGCTTTGTAAAACTGCATGAAAGGAAGACTGATCGATCTTTCAGATAAACGTATTTAATTGCAAGCAAGGGGAAGATTGGTCAGTATTGTTGCTTAATCAAAATCTGTTCTTAGTAGTGTCGTTGCAAAAGATAACTTCAACTCCTAATATTCTGTGATTCTGTGATTCAAATTGAAGTAGCCTCTTTGCAGAGGCACAAGATTTAAATTCTTTCAGTACCTTGTTTCCAGTTGTCTGTTGTTCAGATTTGTGCACCTGAGTCCATAATCTCTGGAAGGCAGTGCGGATGTCAACACAAATGGTTACAGACTCCGTGTAAGGCTTCCTTGTGTTTTACAGATGTCCCTGTAAAATAGAGAGTGCATCAAACAGAGGAAGCAGAAGACAGCTACTTCTCTTGGCCTCAGTAAAAATGAAATGGCCTTATTGTCCCCTCATGTAGAGGGGAGATAAGATAATCATCTGTCTGTCCTACTAATAAAACCCTTGTGAAATTCCTGCGGTAGTTGAAATGTTAAAAAGTTGTAGGCTCTGTTCCTAATGTAGATTCAGTCAGATATATTGGTGTAAAAATGTATTTTGGGCTGTTTTCTGCAACAGAAACTGACAGCAGAGCTTAGTTCTGTGGGAGCTGAAACGTTGCATTGACAAAGTCCAAGCATGCAGCAGTAATGTGACTCATTGGGTTCATCGTTCTGAAGTGGTGTGTGTGGCTGTAGAAATAACTTCAAATGTATGATTTCATTAGCTGTGACCATATGTTCTGTGTATGTGTTTAAAAACATTTCAGCAACTTGTAGAAACAGTATCTTGTGGAGGAAATCTCCTGATGAATGTTGGGCCCACTCACGATGGTCGCATCACTGTTATATTTGAGGAGCGCCTGAGGCAGATGGGTGCCTGGCTGAAAGTCAACGGAGAAGCCATCTACAGAACAAAGCCGTGGAGAGTGCAGAATGACACGGTCACGCCCCAAGTGTGGTAAGGCCACTGAATCAGCGTGGGCTGCACAAAGCAGCGGCAGCTGACTTGATTCTCTGGCAACCACCAGCTTCATCTGCACGCTTCGAAGAGAGTGACCCTTTTGTTGGTTTAAGTGACTGCACGTAGAAGTGTGGATGATGGATGTTTAGTAAAACCACTTGCAAGAGCAATAAAAAGTTGTAAGAGAGTGAAGGAAGGAGGGAGGAGTGTTTCAAGTATATGCCACAAGATTTCCAGGGACATGTGTACATAATGTTCATGGAAATTCAATTTTTAAAACAACTAGCTACGCGAGGCAGAATCTTTATTGTTGCACATAGTCTTGTGGATTTATTTTTCCCAGTGGAATGTCTGTATGTTTGTGCATAGATGTGAATGGCCATATTTGTCTGGGTATAACCCAGTTATCTGATTTCCCCCTGCCCTGCAAGTACCTACTTCCTACATAGTTGAGCAGCAGGGAGTTACTCTGTGCTTGCTAAAGCTACTCCAGATGTTTACCTCTAAATTCAGTTCCTCAATAATCTCTGTTACCCCTAGTTTACTGGAATGTATTTTCAAAGGACAGCACTTTACTAAAGGGTATAAATGTCTGCAAACTGGTTGTGTGAAAATTGTAATTAATGCTGACTTTTCAAATCTTGTTTTTCCAGTCTTGAAAGCACTCCATCTGCTAATCACTTCAGAGGATTTACAAGGAAGAACTGACATGCATTTCTGTTCCCCATTTCCAACCAGGTACACATTCAGCCCTGAAGAAGGCAACGTCAATGCCATTTTCCTGAACTGGCCAGTCTCTGGGACTCTGGAACTTGGTGAGCCACAGGCTAAGCTTGGAGAAACACAGGTAAAAAATACCCGTCCCACACATCCCCTTCCTTCCCCTTTAGGACAGTGTGGCTTTTAACACAGGGTACAAGAAACAAGCATACTCTGAAGGGAAACACCTCCAGGATTTGTCATGTTCCACCAGGGTTTATGTTAGTTTCTGGCATCTTTGGCAACAGGTAGCTCTTGGAACAGAGCATGTCAGAAGAGCCCCAGCAAAATGTTTTTGTTCTGGGACCTCGTTGTCATAGTCATCCCAGCAGGATGTTTCTTCTCCAGCAAAGTTAGACTGAATGGTTGTTGGAGTATGTTTTAGATTGCAAACTAAGGATCATACAGCAAGGACAAGCAGCAGGAAAAAAAGACTTCCATCCCCTTCGTTTCCTGTGTAGACTTTAACTCAGCTTGACCCTTCTTTATACATATCCAGGCTTGTGCCTTTGGTGATACTCTAACTGCTGTAGTGGTGCAGCCATTTCAAGTCAAAGCCTTGCACAAGTGGAAAGCAGAGTTTTCCTTGCCCAAGGCCACTAAACACTCAGTGTGATCCTCTTCGATGTGTGTCTTGGAGCAGGCAGTGGTCAGACGTTGAGGACAGAAGTTGACACTGATGCTACACTAGCAAGTGTATCCCAATGGCAGCAGATTTATAGAGCAGACCAGCTGGTGCTCAGGACTTGGTATCAATCCTCTGTATTTAATGTGGTGATTTACTTTGGCATAGCTCTGTCCTGGGTTCATGCACTGGACTTCCACTAGCTGCTGAAAGGTATGAAGTGTGTTTCTGGATTTTCTTCTGTAGTTATGCATGAGAACAATCACTGGCAAGACAGTTCTGTGGTAAGGAAGAAAGAGTACTTTCAGAAACGATGTGGATGCATCTCGAATGTTTTAGAGGCATCTAGCCTTGTTACAAGAGAGCAATGCTCCTCAGAGGTAGAGCCTTCAGTGTTTCACGAGCTGGCACAAGTGTCCAACCACAAAACCTGTTTGTGTGTTTCTATTGGAGGGGGCCTTCAGGCCAGCCCAGTCTGAGATTCCCCTCTGCACTCTGTAAGAAACCAGCGCTTTGCACAGGACTGCAGGTTCCACCACGGGAAATAGGTGATACAGAGCTGCCTACTGAGGTTACCTGGGCCTCTGCTTTGACCCAAAAGCAAATGTTTACGTACCATTTATAGACCCAAGTTCTTCTCAGGACTCAGCAGCACTGGCTTTACTTGCACATCTACCTTGCAAGTATTTTTTCTACTACCTTTAATCGTTGTTTTATCTCTCAGTTGCCTGGTAAGTGGCATTTAAAGGTAATTGGATGGTAAAGTAGCTATGGAACAACATTCCTTTAGTCAGTGTTGCAATTACGTGCTGCTCTAACGATGGCGTATGTTTCTCTCTCAGGTGAAGCTGATTGGCTACAAGGAACTGCTGAAGTGGGTTGCACTGGGGGAGAAGGGCATCACAATAGCTCTGCCTCAGTTAACACCTCAGCAATTGCCGAGTCAGTGGGGCTGGACTTTGCAGCTGACCCATGTAAACTGAGCCATACGCCGCTGGAGCCTCAGCTAGCAGGGAATGCCCGTGATTTGCCCAGTGTCTCAGCACTGGGTCCTCTGACTGCAAAACATCAATAACTTTTTTTTATTAAAGGATGGAAAAAATCTCAGATGAAACCTTGCAGCTTCTTTCTTTGAACCTGGGTGAAAACAGAGCATTGAGCTTGTAGGGGGCAGGGAGAAAACAGTCGCTGATTTTTAAAGCCCCGAGAAGGAGCAAAGCTAGCTCCAACCAGTGTTCAATAGCTCAGACAACTGCACAAAGGCAGTTGCATATGTTGCATACAGTTGTATATGTTGTGCTTAGTGCAAGAAGTCTAAATTCTGCAGAACTGTACAATAAAACTGTAGGCGCTGCACTGTTTAGAAACTGAAGTTAAAAAAAAATCAATTTTGGAGACAGTACATTTTTCCCAGTACTGCAAGAACAGTCCTACAGTGATTAGGAATTCATATCTCCATCTTCATTTCTCATCATGAAAATCATTAATTTTACATGTCCATTTTCTTCCGTAATTCCATCCATCACTGGGATAGAAGTGAAGTGGGAGGGTTGTTGTGCTGTTGTAATTTTATATGGTTAAAGTTGACTCTTGTTTACAGCCATTATTTACACCCAGTTACCAGGGTGCCTGCTGTGGACTCCTAAAAAACCCATATATTTCAGCACTACCTTTTTAAAAGAAGAACAATGATCCATAGTTGCATGGGGTCTTCAGCATTGGCAGAGAGGCAGATTACATCCAACTTGCAACATTCCCAAACTCATCATGTCTCAGACCTACAGAGGGAGAGGTACAGGACAACAAAAAGCATGAATTGTCCCAGGGTAGGGGCTAAAGGTTTATTTTTCTTAAGCAGCAGTAGTAGGTGCAAAACTATTACTGTATATGTTGAATTTAGTCTTTAAGTGATGCGTCAAATGAGGTTTTGCCTTTCCTGCGAGTAATGTTAATAGACACGCAAATTTTACATTAAAATATTTTATTACAATACAGACAATTGGGCTCAAAATTAATACAAATTAAGATAAAATATTTACACGTTAATGTGTACAGTGTAGCTGTCTGAACAGCATAAATGAGAACTTCTAAAAATCCACATTCCTGTAGTATTAAGTAACTGAGAGCTCCCCTCCTCCTTGGCTCATTCAAGAGGGGTTCAACTTCACATCAGTTGGCAAAGGCTTTCGCAGAATGAGAGAGTCTTTGGAATAACATTTGTAAAGTTAAGGAAAGAGTTTTCATTTGTGAAAAGAAAAATTGTGGAGAAGAAAGAAGTCTTACTCCGTCCTGCTACTCTGCACTATTCTTAGACTGCTGTCATCAGCTGTGCTAAAAACAACACACCAGGCAACAACTGGGCTTTTTAGTAGCTTGTTGTAATACTGCCACCAGATGTCTTTCAGATGCAATAAAAATAATCAAATGAGTTATGGAAGAGTTTAACCACTTTAATAGAAAAGTCTTTACATACAATGATTCTTTCAACAAGAATATTTTTAATGGGTGTTTGGAGCAGAATTCCATTAGAACAAATACAGGCTCACTCCCACTTTTTCAGGATGTTCTTTCTCCCGGTCTACCACTCCCACAGCATTATAAAGTTAACCCAAGTCTCATCAGTAGTCACAAGGGATTTGTTATAAATACACAATCTATTCCTGTAAATGTGCAGTTCATTTCTCTAGCTGCTGAGGGGTACTAAAAGCTTCATAAACATTAGCAGCAAAATCTTTCACTTGTTCCATCATCAGCAGGTCCTGGAAGAAATGGAAAGAATAGATTTGCTTAATTGAACACATTGAACACCGCTATTCCAGTTTTGCTGTGGTACATAGTTAATCCACCATGGGAAAAGCACCTGGTGCTTCCAGAGATCCAACTGCAATCTCTGCTTTAGAGAGGTTCATGGGCAGAGCTGCAAGTGGAACCAGGGCGAGAAACCTTTCCGCATCGTTTAGCAGAGGGAAGGTGGTCTGGAAAAAACGGCCTATTTTTGGAAGATGCAAGTTTAACAAAACATTTTAAGTTTACACCTATTGTTTCTACTTTTTTTTTTTTTTAAAGCCACCAAAACAAAATAGAATGAGGTACATTATTAAAAAGAAATACCTGACAAGTTTTAGTTGGGATATTTTAAATAAGGAGGATTCTTACCTGAACAAAGTGACTGGGTGTTTCACTGCATACTGAATGGATCTGTCCGTTTATTATCGGAATTATCTTGGCTAAGGGAAGACTGACACTTGAAAGACTAGAAAAGAACAACAAAAAAAACTGACCTAGACCTGTGCTGACATTAGTAAAGCCACTAAATGGTGGTTATTACAGTTCTAAGAATTCATTGACTGCCAACTAGTGATCCATGCTGAGTTTTTCCCCATCAAGTCTTTCATTTACCACAGAGAAGGACAAAAGCGAGTTCCAGTTTGTGTTCCCTATTACATGGTTTCACACTTGCTTCTCATGCAAGAGAAATATGGTTTGGCCAGAGACTTTATGTGTGCGTATGCACACAAGAACTCCCATCTACAATCTCGCACCGTTTTGAACTTTAAACCAGGTTTAGGACAGACAGCCAAACTATGGCCTTTAGGATATTCTGAGTGATGAAATAGTATATATTTAAATAGATACATTACTCTGAAAGCCATCAGATATTAAACATACATAAACCCAGTTACTACTCAAAAGTTTTAGTGTTAATATTTTACAAATCATATTTCAAGGATTTGAAAAGCTGAGACTTTTGGATTTGTAACACTCTGTGTTGTGTAAAACCAAAGCTAGCTTCAGAATAAAAGCTTTTTTAAACAATCTTCTAAGAAGACTGAGAAGATCCTGAATGCCAGTATCTTTTTTTTTTTTTTTTCCCCGGAATATTAACAAAGAATCTAAAACTCCACAGCTGCTTTTGCTACGTGTGTTTGTCGAATCATGGCAAAGACCACCTCCCTTGAGAACTACAGCCCCAGAGAGCTCATCTGCTAACTGATGCAGGGGAAGGCTGTCCTTTTTCTGGCCTCCTGGGAGGAACCACTGTGCTTCCAACGCGATCCACCACCAGTGGGTGAAATTCTCCTTAGCTAGGAAGGCAGCCTGCTTGCCCAGTGTTCCAGCCCACAGTGGAAGGGATAGGCCTGATTACTTTCAAATCTTAAAGTAGCAGTTGTAGGAAAGGTATCATATGAAAATTCTAGGAATGTCATGGGTAGGAAGAAACATGCCATACTCCGAGCTGTCTACTTGACCTGAGGAGACTGCGTTTATTCTTCAAAAGCAAGAGTCGGAATTATTTCTGGCATGAGAACGTCAGGTAGGCAGGAAAATCCACAGCCTTTTTTTGAATTCACTATGATGCCAAAGCTTCGTTCCCAAGAGAAAACATTTACCTATTTACAGAGCCATTCTGAGAGAAGTCCTGCTCAGTAGGTCTAAAAAATTCCGCCATGTTGTCCAGCAGCCGACTGAATCCTCTATTTAAACACGTGCCCAAAACCGTACTGAAGTCTGGACTAGAAAAAAATAAAAATAAAATGGCTTGATTCCTGGGATTATGTTTTTCACACTAAAAGCTGATACAAGTAGTGCTACAGATGTCCCTCCCAAGAGGGATGATGTAGGACACAGACACCTCAAGAAAGACCAGCTCCCCGGTAACTCCACAGCAAACCAGTCATCAACCCAAACTCTACCTTAAGATTATCAAAACCCAGATAGGTCTAAAGGATTCCTCTCTTCTCTCTCTTATTGCGTAATAGTCCCTTCTACAAGTGTCCCAGATCCCTAGCAGCTAAATTGCAAAACCAGTTTGGCATTTGGCTCAGCTCCTCATCATCAATGTTCATTTTGGAAGCCTCACTTCAGTAGCTCTACGATAGGAGGACACATACAACCACTCTCAAAAACACGTACTAAAAGTGAATGCTGATGAGCCAAAACTGGTGTTCCTTTTATTGAATTTACTTGCTTTGAAAAAGTTACTCTCAATTTACCCTGCTTTAGCAGAAGAGATGGACTCCATTGCTCTGCATAACTAGGGAAAGAAAAGGTGAGGAAGGGTAAGGGGGTCTGACTGGAAAGAACATCCTGGTCATCTCATTAAGGCAGAATTCTATCTTAGAAGTGAATTTCAGAGTGCTCAAATGTTGAAAAACCCACATGACAATTAGTGAACAGAACAGTTTACTGCAGCAGAGCGGTCACATTTCACATATCAAAGCTGACAGCTTTCTTCTGCAAAAGTAATTGCGGTTAATATGAACATGGGATATTTCTCTATACCTTTCTAGCATATCTCTAGTTTCATTAAGTAATTTAATTGTAGCGATGTCTCTTTCTGTGAGTCCACAGGCCTAGAGAAAGCAAAGATACACACTAGTAAGAAATCTATTTGCAACAGTAAGAGTAGAAACAGAAGAGTTTTGTACAAGATTTACTGATGTAAATCATATTTATAATTTGTGTTCAAATGTTCCTTGTAAATGGTCACTGCAGGTTTGGTATTGTTTGTTTGGTGGGGTTTTGTTTAGTCTTTTTTTTTTTTGTTGTTGTTTGGTTGTGTTTACTAAGAACAGTATGAGCAGGGAATACCAGACTAATTGAGCAAACTATTTTTTCCACTTCTGTCCTCCAAAACTGAAACCCTCCAGATCAGCTTAAGCTAACGGGTTCAGTGCATGCAGCCACATACCAAAGCCTTTCTTCTTTATACTACTGATACCAAGTTAAGAATCAGCTTTCCCCAAACTGTGGTGTGGACAAACACCTTTAGAACATTTGGGAAAACACTACAGCCACCAAGATGAGCTACACTTTCCTCTTGACTCCGGTTCACGCTCCGGGCAGTTACACATGTGCAGGGTAGTACAGTTCAGCTGCACTGTACAGAATACGTCACAGGCTAAAAGCAGTGACTGGGCTGTGGTTCTGAGCTCAACGCCAACATGCTGAGGATGACACCTTATGCACCTTCACCTCGCCCCAATTAAAGGGATAAGGACACCTCATTTGTGACAGAAGCGGCATTGCCATTTATGAAAGATACAGGTGCCACGGTACAACTAGAGGACTGCTACACACCCTGCCCTCCCCAAACACAAACAAGGCAACCTGAATGAAAAAAGGTAGGGGAAAGAAACTGAAACAGGTACCTGTGTAGCCAAGGGGTTTTCTTCATCTGGCATCAGATAGTGACATAAGGGAGAGTAAGATGCAATCTGATCTGAATCTTTATGTTCCACTGCTTTCCTGATATCTTTAAATTTCTGTTCCAGCTCCAGAAGAGATAGGGTGTGCTTGAGGGAAATACTGGGAAGGAAAAAGACTAGTGTTGATTGCAAACTGAATAATGAGGCTTTGTTCTCCTACTGAGAACATGCTCACAAGTAACAGGATCCCAGTCTGCTACACTGGTTTGCATTGGCAGACATAGCCTGATGTAATAACAACACTGCTTTGGAAAACTCAGTACACCTTCCTTTTCTTGTTATTCTAATAAAACTCACTGTTTTGTGAAAATCATCACAATAAAGATTAAAAGCTAACCACAGAGAAACATAGACTCTTACCTTCCAAAAACCTTATGCACAGCTTGTTTAACAATAGTTATTAACTCTGTCAGTCCTAGAAGGAAGAAAAGGTCAAAATTATTCTAATGATTTACTCAATTCTAGAAAAAAAGTTGAATTTTATAAGTTTAGTTATAGTAAGCACCATACCATCTCCTAGAAGATGCTGAATACTTGATAAATATTGCTGCTGAACTTCAGGGGGAGCTAGTGGTGTCTGTAGGGGAAAAAAAACAAACAATCCACAACAAGTTCTGTGACATGTCAACAGTAGAGACTAATTAAAAATAATTTCAAAGCAGCTGTGACCATTTCCTTAGTCTTTTTAATACCCCACAGCAGATGGATCTCCCAATTCTAATGCAACTCTGTAGCTTCTGACTGTTCCTGCCATCAACTCATGGACCTTTCTTAAGTCCTCTGGCATTCTTCAGTACTATACAGATCTCTCTTCCATCTTCAGTGGCACAGAAAAGCTTTTCACTTTTCATTCACTGATTAGAAAGTCTCTTAAAAACTGCACTGTAGGTAAAACTAGATCCTCTGCCACCCCAAAAATTAAACCTAGGAGAAAGGATATTTATGCTCAACCCTAACAAAAGCCTATCTGACAGAAAAGACACTTTCAGGAACTGAGAGGGTCCCAATTTGCTCCAGTGGAGCACCTTAGGGTCAGCCCCTTCAAGGCACTTCCCTACTGGAAAAATAACAAAAAAGGAAACACGTTTCCAGTCCAAACTCATCTGCCCTTTTCAAAAAGTCTCTTCAGGTTTTATAAAATGAAGCACAACATTAATACTGGCCTCCCTCAGGAAAGCTCTTAGGCTTGCCTAGACACAGTGTTCTTGACTCACAGCAGGAGGGGCATATGAGAGCTAACCAAAGTTTGTATCCATTATTTTTAGATGAGCCAACTGAGAATTTGCAGATTTTACTCTCTACAATAGGCACTTGCTTACTGTTGCATTAATCTTTTTTTTTTATTGAGCAGTGATAGTTTCTATAGTATAGAAACAAACAAACAAACCCACCTAAAACAAAACCAAAAAACCCAAACCCAAGTCTTCACCCCAACATCAGATGTTTAGGTAGATGGCCTTTTGTAGACAAGACAGTCAAAGTTTTAGAGACAATGTTTTTCTTCTTTAATTCTATGAAAATTTAACTGGGGGGATTTAATGTGTGTGCTAGGAAGCCCTAAGGATTTGCACACACTTGTTGGATCACTCACACAGTATTACTGCTTCACAAGAAATTAATGAGAGCAGCAGAATTACTTTACATCTGTGCCTAGATACGAAGTAACCTTCTTCAAGCTATACAAACGCTGACAACAGCTACTCTATTGTTAGCATTTTGTGAAACAACAGTATCAGCAAATCAGCCAGATTTAGGGGCTATCAAAACACATCAATATGGGTTAGCTTCAGCAATGCTTCCATAGCTCCCACTCTTACAAGAGCTCTTGGCCTCATTCTAACACTCCTAAGCTATGCCCTTTTTCCCCTCTCACTAGATCACCCTTTCACTCTTGAGAAAGCCGAAGTTCTACCTCTGAACCAGGACGAGGAACTTACCGTGCCGTTTTTGCAGAGTGCCGCGTTATCTAGGTAGATGTAACCGCCAATAATATTTAACTGGACTCGCAAAAGAACTACGAGCATACAGGTACTATATACAGCTACAATGCTCCTTGTGAAACCTTGGAAAGAGACAACAAATTAGGTTCAAAGTTAAAGAAAAAAAGGTGAGTCAAGGAGGGAGAGTGCTCTCTGAGACTTGAGAAGTGCTGATGATTTTTAAATACAGTCACATCTTGCTGGTTGCTTGTCATAACACATGTGTTCACAACACATACCCAAGGAAGTCATGAGTCTAGTAATAAGTGCTGCAGCTGTATCTCCATGGTATCCCATTTTGGGCCCTATATTAACACCATTCTGAATGTTACATGAGTTGTTTTGGGGAAAAATAGTTATACAAATTGCTTAAGAAGGAAAATGAATAGCTTTTTCTTCTTTAGGCCAGGAAGTACACACAGTATGTTAGCCCTCAACATGCAATTAGGACACAGAAGGTGTAACAGCAGCTAGGGAAAAACAGTTACCTAAGACAGGAACAGCTAATAGCTGCCATGAAAAATTCCTTTTGGGAAGGGGGAGGGAGGAGGTTTGTCACATAACTGGTGTTACATTATCTCCATGCCTACAGAAACAACAACCCAGTGTAGAGTGTGCTTTGAAGCATGTGAAAGACATTTTAAATTTACGCTAAATATTATGCAGATGGGATCTTTCATATCCACTTACTTATTATCTTTAAATCCTCCCATATTTCTAACTTGTTTGCTGGCCTGTAGGAAACACAAATGGAAATATTAAACATAAAAAGTAAATTTTCCTTGGACATGAATATGTTAAAACAAAATAGCACTGTTATAAGGTGAGCTTGCCTATACTTCACAGAATCACAGAATGTCAGAAGCTGGAAGGGACCTCGAAAGATCATCTAGCCCAACCCCTCTGCCCAAGCACAATCTCATTCAGATCATATTCACGTCTACAGTGGTTTACCTCATTCAAGAAAGCAACAGATAAACAATACACAATGAAGTCACAGAGAAGACAAACTTTAAAAGTAGTATTTTGTGATGTCCATTATACACTTACCAATTTTGAGTTACTACACTAAGGAGTCAGAAAAAGCCAACTGATGGTACAAAGCAATCTCTTCCGGGGCCTTGATCCTGCGTGTATCTGATGTAGAACTCAGTTAAGTGGGGATTCCTTCATCCGCCTGTGCACAGTACACGCAGGGGCACCATTTCCATACCCTACCTCCTTGCTAGATTTACCACTGCCTAACTTAGCTTTAAAGTTCAGATTTAGTCACCAAAAACCAAAGAGATCGTGACCACCCGAGGCAAAGACCTTTGCACAAATCCAAGCTGCTCTGTCTTCTTTTGTTGAGGTCTATTTGCTTTTTTACCTGACCAAATCCTACAGTTTTATAATTCTGCACTGAAAAGAGCAAGACTGTGGATGGTGCAGACACACCAGCACCGCCTAAGGTACAGTATGTACCTGTAGCTACTCTCCAGAGGTAACATTAGCAGTGTAGCAGCAGTAGCAGAGGTAAGGGCAAGCTAATCTTCCAAAAGGTTTCATCAGCCATTCTTGCCCCTAGGTGCTGTCAGTAAACGGCTACTGAGCACCTGTCATGGAAGAAATAATTTGCAAAAGTCACTTAGAAAACATACAGTCATTTCTTAGGATCAGAATTAACACTAAAATATTTAGAGCAGACAGTTCAGATGAACCTAGATTTTAGTGTAACCAAGTTTAGAAAAAATAATACACTTTCGACCAGAAACTGTTTATAGGCACAAGATGTGAACTTCGTCCCTAGTTTAACCATTACGTCACTTACATAAACAATCTTTAAGCTCGCCAATATCAAATAATGTGAAGGAACAGAAACCATAAACTATTAAGCTGGCAACTCCAGGAAATAAAGACTACAATTAAGGAAAGGACAGCTGGAAGAGATACAAGAATAGATGGCACATACGTGACCGGTTCACACATCTTTTTCTGCAAGCTAAATCAACAGTTTTAAAGGCTATTCTGAAGCAAAACAGAGGAAAGACTTGGAAAAAATACAGTAATGTTTCTATAGATAAAACAGGTAACAGGACTCCAAAGTTTTCCTAGTATCAAATCTAAACCCTCCCCCATTTCAACTTGAGGCTGTTCGCTCTCATCCTATTGCTTGTTACTTGGAAGGAGAGACCAACCCCCACTACCTGGTTCCAAACTCCTCTCAGGTAGTGGTAGAGAGCAATAAGGTCTCCCCCCAGCCTCCTTTTCTCCAGGCTGAACAGACCCAGCTCCCTCAGCCGCTCCCCACAAGACTTGTGTTCCAGACCAGCTTTGTTGCCTTTTTGAGGAACTCCAGCACCTCAATGTTCTTCTTGTGCTGGGTGCAGTTTTGGGCCCCTCATTACTCGAGGTGTGGCCTCACCACAGCTGAGTACAATGGGAAAGTCACTTCCCTACTCCGGCTGGTCACACTGTTCCTGATACAGGCCAGGATGCCGTTAGCCTTGACCATCTGGGTACATTGTCAGCTCATGTTTGAGAGCTGCATGAACAGCATCCTCAGGTCCCTTTCCATTGGGCAGCTTTCCAGCCTCTCCTCCCCAAGCCTGTAGCATTGCCTGGGGTCATTGTGAGCCAAGTGTAGGACCTGGGACTTGACTATGGTTGAACCCCATACATTTGGTCTCAGGCCATCAATCCGGCATGTCCAGACTCCTCTGCAGAGCCTTCCTGCCCTCCAGCAGATCAACAATCCCACCCAACTTGGGGATGGATGGGTGCATCCTCAGTAGGTTTGCAGATATCACTTTGTCCAGATCATTAACGAAGATGTTAAATAGGGCCCACCCCAGCACCAAGCCCTGGGGAATACCACTTGTGACCTACCCCAGATGGATTTAACTCCATTCACCACAACTCTTTGAGCCCAGCACTCCAGCCAGATTTTTACCCAGTGAAGTGTATGCCCATCCAAGCCACAAGCAGCCAGTTTCTCCAGAAGAATGATGCAAGAAACAGCGTCAAAGGCTTTACTAAAGTCAAGGTAGACAACACCTTTGGCCTTTTCCTCATCCACCAAGCAGGTCACCTTGTTATCACAGGAAATCAGGATGGTCCAGCAGGACCTGCCTTTCATGAACCCATGCTGGCTGTGCCTGATCACCTGGCTATCCTGTATATGCCACCTGATGGCACTCAATATGATCTGCTCCACAACCTTCCCTGACAGGCCTGTGGTTCCTTGGATCCTCCTTACAGCCCTTCCTGTGGATGCAGGTCACGCTGCCTAACCTTCATCAACTGGGCCCTCCCCACTTAACCAGGAATGCTGATAAATGACAGGAAGTAGCTTGGTGAGCACCTCTGCCAGGTGCCAGGTTCCCTCAGAACCCTTGGGTGGATCCATCTGGACCCACAGACTTGTGGTGCAGCTGTTAATGGATTTATAAAAACAACCAAAATAGCAGCAGCCACTGTAGCCAGGTTAAGTTCTAGCTGGGCTTTGGCCATTTTTAATGGCTATTCTAATTTTCTCCCTGCATAACCTCATGACATCCTTGTGGTCCTCCTGAGTTGCGTGCCCCTTCTTCTAAAGGCCAAAAATGCCAATGCCCCCGAGTTCAAGCCAAAGCTCTCTGTTCAGCCAGGACAGTCTTCTTCCTTGCCAGCTCATCTTTCAGCACATGGGGACAGTCTGCTCCAGAGTGATTAAGATTTTTTTTAAAGAACATCAGCCTGCATCTTCTGCAACTTGAAAAGTTTCTCTGGAAGAGCAAAGACCTCAGCCTACTTATGTCTCCAACCAAACACTGGCTGCCCCAAAGTACTGAAACAAAGTAAAAAGGTTTTGAATTTAAGGAAGCAAATGGATTTTTAATTACAGGAGTTTGCCTAAGCCATAACATAATCTGTAACTTAACTCCTTAACATGCTAAGCCGTAACACTGGTTATGTGAGAAAAAGGATACCTCTTTAGGGAAATTAAGAAAGGTAAATCTCCATATCTACTCTCTTGTATAGTTAGTAGTAACGACAGCACTCTGTCCTGGTTTCGGCTGGGACAGAGTTAATATTCTCCTAGTAGCTGGTTCTCCTGCATTAAAATAATATTGATGTTTTTAGCTGTTGTTAAGTGATGTTTACACTAAGTCAAGGACTTAGCTTCCCACGCTGTCCCACCAGCAGGAAGTCTGGGGTCCACAAGAAGCTGTGAGGGAATGTGGTCAAGAGGGCTGACTTAAACTAGCCAAAGGTATATTCTATACTGTATTTGTCGTGCTCAGCACATAACTTAGAGGAAGCTGGCTGGGGGTTTAGCTAGTTCCTGAGTAATCTGTGCTTGGTGAGCAACTGTGCTGTGCACCACTGGTTTATTATGTTATTTTATAATTATTATTCTCTCTTGCTTTTCTGTCATTAAACTGTCTTTATCTCAACCCATGAGTTCTACCCCACTGTCTGCCAATTCTCTCCCCCATCCCATGACACACAAAAATCCAGAGCCGTTTCATTCACCTTTTCAAATCAAAGTAGAAGGAAAACAAATCTATACCTCCATATGTAACACAAGAATGCAGAGCTTCTTCAAACACTCACTTCAAAGAGGAATGAGCCCCCGATGCTCATGACCTGAGCCTCCTCTAACTTTTCAGTTCAAAAAGTCCAAGTATCTAGTTAAAACTTCCTCAGCATAAGTCAAAAAAGGAAACATTAGGACACGAACTCCACAGTAAGATATGCTCTAAAGGGCATCAATGCTTACAGGATACTGCAGCATTTAAAAAAACACTTGTTTTCAGAAATGCTTACAGTAAGTCTCATCTCCAGAAGTCTCATCTCTATTTGCACGGGGATTATTACAGTTCGTAAGTCTGTCACCATACCCATGAATTGTTTCAACTAGTGAAACAAGACAGAGACACCAGAAATTTTTGAAAAGGAGTGTGTGCTACACAGAACAAACAAAGGCGTTATGCCTTCACCACTGAACAAAGGATTACCAGCTTTTGTAGGCTATTTTGCTGTACAGTCCCGAAGACAAATCTAGTGATCCACAAGATCTCTTGTTCACTCACATTTAGTTTTCATTGATTAAAACTGCTATTATGACAAATATTGTAAATAGTCCATTAAATTAACTTTCCCTACTTTTTTTCTTCTGTTTGGGATAAATAATAAATTACGGTTGCAAATTCTCAGATAATCTGTCACAAAAGCTTCAGTCAGGCTGTAATTCCCACTTCAAGTATCACATTCTGTTGCCTCATTGTGGGAAGTTTTTGACTGAAAAAAAGACAATGACTGGGTAGGTAATCTATTAAATGCTGGACAGCTGAAGTTATAGCTGTAAAAATAAACTAGTGGGAGGAGACTAGAAAAGCTGCCTTGAGTGAGTCAGAAACTCTGTGTTAACTGCCTACATAACACTTTTCCTCTGTGCCAAATGCCAAGCAACTTACTCTACTTTTAAGGTATGCTATTAGGCACTTCATGTATTCTAGAAATAAGCTATTTGTTTCTGCAGTTATAAGGAAACGAAAGGTGCTTTCCGCCAGGGAAGCATTCCCCTTAATGTATGACATGCTCCTATTTGTTCTACTTCAAAAAAAAACCAACAAAAAATTGCTTCTCATGGCTTACATCCATTTGCAATATCATCTTGGATACTTTCCACTACTATTCATATCTGACCTTGATAGGATTGCATAAACATTTTTACAAATGCAACATCAACAACTCAGTCAAGATACTCTGTCCTGATTAAGAGAGGACGAGACCTTGTATTTTATCTACCTATCTTATCAACATAATGTGTGGGTCTCACTGCAGCACCTTAAAAGAACTATTATTTCCTGCAATGTTTGGAATATGCCGATCATACGTATCAAGATACATCTAACATGACACAAAGTATTTTCGTATTGATTTCAAAATACTCTAAGACTAGTGACTCAATAGGACGTAGAATCAAAACCCTGCACACTCTTTGCATCGTATGATTTGAAGAAAACCAACCCCAATCTTGTCTTGTGATCAAAACAAGTGATCTTTAACAAAGTAACAAAGCAGTCTTACCTATTTTTAAGAAGGGACGTGAGACTCTCAGAATTTAACTGGTGCATTAAGGCATCCCTCAATGTTGGAAGCATTGACAGCACTGTTATTGAAATTAATACGAAAAAACCAAATCGGTCAAAATAAAACCAAAAATCCCCATAAACCTATCCCCAGCTCTCACCCAATATCTGCCATAAAAAGCAAGTCTCTTTACTCAATGGAAAATGGAAGACAAGTGTGCACAGAACATAATAAACACTGAGAACAAAACATGAAGAATCTTGACAAGAATGCATGCTGCCAGACAGAAGTACTTTGTGCGACAAAGGGCAAAGAAAAATAGTCCCTGCAGTAAATTCAATCCCAGGACTACAAAATGGAAAAACATGAAAATTAAGTACCAGGGTATTCCATTTCAGTGCCCAGAAAGCATTTGCAGCCACATAAGAAGCCATTACAAAAATCAACAGGAGAAGAATATGCCATCCAGCTTGTTTGATAGAAATAGTTTTGAATGGTCTGTATTTATGGGAACAACAAGGATTTTTTAAAACTCTACCCTACTATCTCCTCTCCAAAAATCCAGAGATCAGTGCTGCAAAACAAACACTTTTACTGTTTGCTACCCAGCTAACTAAGTATCTTTTAACTCTTAAGATGTAGGGAATTAACAGGCTGATGTGCTGCTTATTTGCAAATAAAAATTACCCACCAAGCACGCTGTTAGTGAGCTACACAGAGAGCTATAAGAAATAAAACAATCCTGCTGTGAATTCAGTATTGTTTGAATCTGGGTGCTGTTTCGCACCTCAGTTCCACATGCAGTTTAGAGGAATACACAAGGGCCCTTTGAGTAGCAAGAAATTGTGAGCTGCATGTATATTTTATGCATTACAGATAGATATATTCAAGAGTTAAGATGACCACCAGAAATCCCTACTTATCTTCTGGTTTTATTATGCAAAATGGCTCTATTTATGTACTAGGAGTTAATTAGGGTTTTGAATTCACCTACACTTTTTATTCTTTTTCCATCCTATCAATATGTAGCATAAATCCCCAAATACTTCCACCTACCAAAATTTTCCTTATCTTACCTGTCATATTGCACGTCCTCTGATTACTTTCAAAGTGATACTGCCTTCGCGCTTGCGCGATGTATTCGGCCGCCTCCCGTTCTTGGATTTCTCTGATCTTCTTCTGCCCATATTTTCCCAGTAAATAGACTCCTACAGAGAGATATTTAATTACAAGCTGCTTCAAAAATGTGAGGAAGGTCCCTTCAGCCTATCTTTGATTTATTTTTTTTTTAAACCATAAGGCTAAATTATGGTTTTGGGGGGGATATGTGAGCATTTGAATGATGATTGACAAAGTGGTACTCACAAATACTGTTTTCAAAATTAATGACTTGAATCAGTGTAAGAAACTTCCCTGAGAAGAGATAACCTGCCTGTCACAGAATGCAACTTTGGTACAACTGCAATGTGAACAATCAGTACTGAAAAGATTGAAGCAAATACTAGGAAGAGAAAAAAATGTAAAGTAACAAAACCAAAGGACAGAGAAAAGAAAGAGTATAGGTCTGGAGATGGAGGAATTGGTTTGTGGTTTTGGTTTTTTTTTTTGTTTTTTTGTTTTAGTTTGGGTTTTTTTTTTTTGTTGAATTATCTTTCTAAACTTAGCAGAAGTTACAGAAAAAAAAAAGTCTTGAAAAATCACACAGAAAGAAGATAAATGTTAAGAGAAAAATGTTTTAGATCTGCTCGTTTCTTCCTCTGGTCCTGAAACCTGTCCACAGGAAGAACCTTAGTTCCAACGGAGCTTGACTGTGGTCCTCATTTCTTACCATGCCTGCTTCTTGCTCTCCAGCCCCACTCTTCTACTCCTGCAGATCTGATCATCACTATAAAACTACACTTCCACAAAGAACTATTAAAAAAACCCAAACAAACCAACAAAACCTCAAACTCTTTGCTTAGTATTTTCTATTCTCCCAACACACATTACACTGAAGGTTCCCACATCAAGGGTTCATAGATCTTTCCAGGCTGCCCATGATACTCTTCTTATCTTTCCCCATCTCCACTGCCTTTACTAAGCCATTCCTCAAGATAGGTCTACATTATGTCTTCTGTACTTGCCTCAGCACCTCTGCCCACTGCAAGCCACTTTGCCTGAATTTTTCCCCCTCCACCCAGGGCTTCTCATAATGCCTCCTTGTGTATCAAGTTCATTTATTGCCTCCTGTATTCACTGGCAGCAGCAGCTACCTATTTCAGTGCGTAAGCAGCTCTTCTCATGTTCTCTCATGGAAAAGCTGGGAGGGGGAGAGAGGTGACCAAATGCAAGCAGAAAAGACTACTGTACAAGTTGATCCTCTTCTGTCCAGTGAGGAGCAATCCTTAAGCATGAAATTCCTCTACAGAGTGTCAGCTGTAACTCTGTCAAATCAGTAACTGTACAAAGAAATCCAAGCATCAAATAATCTTTCTCCTCCCAACCAAGTACTTTTGAAAAGTCGTAAACTGAGCTATGAAGTTTTTTTCCAAGCTCAATTTTCACATTTCAAAGTTACTATCTGAATAAGGTATTTAACAGTTGCTCAATGCTTAAAGTTTAAAAACTCTTTTTATAAGCCAGATCCAGAAAAAATAAAAACAAAAAAGCCCACCCTGCAAAACAACTCCCTCCTCCCAAAAAACCAAACAAAAACCGCCAAACATAAACCAACAACAAAATGCCCCAAGATCTTGAATTCAACTACATTTTTAGGTCATTAAAACCTTTCAATACATTCTCCAAACTACCATCATTATTTCAAAAGGCATGACAACTTTGTGCCCAAATATTTATGATTGCAAAACACCTCAAATATTCATATCGGCATCGTGTTTCCTAATAGGCTACAAGCCAGGCCAGTTTGGAACACCCACAGGCCATTTATATCCTAAAAGCTTCATAAAACAAGAACAAAGATGACATTCACTCATGCTTCAGCCTTTGGGCAGACTGAGCATTTGACATGTGGAAGATTTCCCTGATTAGATGCAAACTTTAGTATTACAGATTAATAAACATAAAATGCAATCTTACCACTGTAAACTGGTAACGAAAATAAGACTTAAGATTATTTTTCTCAAAAAAGCAATTTTCCAATTTCTGCCAAGAATATATATTTAGAACACAACCATCAGAGTAGGTATTTCTTTTTTGCAGCTAAATTACTGAAACAGCAACAATTTCTTTTTAGCATTAGCAAATAATTTTTGAACACTAGACTTCTCCCATCATTTTGTCCCACAACATTTTTCACATTACATTCACACATAGTCATTTGTCCAAATGACTACTTCTGTTGGGTTTTTTGTTGGTTTTTTTTTTTTTCCCAAAATAATAAATCCTTTAACTCCAGGTTTTGCATTGCAGCAGCAAAGTCCAAAGTATAAAAAAGACTCTTCCTGAACGTACACAGGCAGACATGCAAACAGCATGCCCCTGAGTGACATGCTGGAGCAGCACCTTTATAATTAAGATTGAGGCAGCTAATTGCTTAATACTCAATTGTTAAAGCTCTGCTTTAACAGATTAGTTACTCTGTACTAATAATTCCTGTACCTCACGAGGGTCCAAGGTTGCGACAACAGCCAGGTTTAACGAGGAATTTCCAGAAAAAACACCTGCCTAACATACTGCAGCACCACCTACTAGTAGTCATATGACTCCCCCACTCCCCTGAACTGAACTATAACTTCAGCCCATCACTAACAGCTGATATTTACTCCAGCATCATCACCTTTTTGGGACCGTGACACATCAGAAGTTAAGGTAAAAGTCCCACCATCCACACAGCTTAAGCGAAACCAATGAGCGACAAAGCATCCCGGATGTCAGTGGCGGTCTGTCCCTGTTACGAACTGCGTGGCTTGTCCTTGCTGTCAGCTTTGTGACAATGCATTTCTACCCACTAGTCACTTGTGCTCCAACGCAACACTGGAGCATCTGCAAGTCTTAGGCACTTCAGCTACCAGCCTGGGAGCGAGTCCTAAAGTAAAATGTGAATACACATGCGAAGTACCTCGAGTATCTCTACTGATACACATAGCATTAATTCAGAAGACTTGACAATAACACAGATTTCTATGTCCAAGAGGAATGCATCACATGAAAACATTGTTGCTCAAAGCTGAAAGCAGGACCTGAGAAAGCCACATGCCATCAACTAAAGCACTTGTCAGAAACAACACTGACATTTGGAAAACTTGTTGTAAAGAAGAAAAGTGAACACCAATTTTTAACGATTGGTAATACAACTCAATTTCACCTCAGTATGGGATAGAAGGTCTGAACAAAGTGGCAGCAGCAACATTTTATTCATGTCTAATCGCTAAACTGATGTACTTGATGAAACAGCTGACACCACAACCTTCAGGTACAGAAACCTCAGTAAGGATCTCAAAGTGTAATTTATCTGCAAAGTGAAACATATTTACGTGTGTTTTGGCAGTGCTGGTTTTAGCTGGGAGTTAGTTCACAGTAGCTAGAGCGGGGCTATGTTTGGATTTGTGACCAGAACGGAGAAGTTTTAAGTTGCTGCTAAGCAGAGCTCAAAAGCCTGCACCCTTCCACAATATCAACAGCTCTGTGAGCTGTGGCTTGCCCTTGCCTACAAGGATGTTGTGCATCAACTGACATACGGTTTTCAACTGTAATGTGACGATTGTATTTAAAATAAGAAGGCACTAAAGCCTTGTTTCTTTGGCATCACCGAGTCCCACAAAAACCTATTTAACACATCTGCATTCACTCACAAACCAAGACAACCTTCTTTGCTAAGCAGACAGGTTTCTGAGCAGACACATTCTTCCTGCAAGCCAAAGGTTGCAACAGATGAAACTGGGCAACAATTCACTCACCTCTAAAATCAGAACCAGGCACACCCTGAACTTGTTCTTCTACTGCAGTGAGAAGATTTCAACAGTGAATCATTTTATAATATCCATTGAAATCTGCCTTGAACACTGAGCACTGAGAGAGAAATTACTTTAAGGCAAATCTACCTGTCGAACAAGTGAGCATAACATATCCTCACAGCTCCGTCATGCCAGCTCTCTCTCTACCTTAAATAATTCTAGTGAGCTTGATCCCAGAGTACTAGATTATGCTTGCTTGAAGAGATTTAAGTCCTTTTAGTATGGAATTTATAATGCTAAAGAACAGACTTCTCAAGAAAGTTTGTACAGGATCTTTGCTAAACTGAAGTCACTTCAACTAACCCTGCTCTAAGGTTACAGGAAAATTACACCTACTTCAGCTGCTTTTCCCTCAGTCTCATCTCTGATCTGACGAGTTCTGTATCTTCACAAACACAAAAATCTGATGCAGTATTGGGATTGTCAGGAATTATGCTAAGCATCACAGCCACAGACAGCAACAGAATCCATCTCAGTAAACAGAGGAAAGGCTACCAATTGACTCAAGATTATGGTGCAATAATTCTTCAGTAACGCAACACTGACCCAACATTGTATCAGCAATAATGCAGTAATCCTCCTGTCCTGTCTAATGGCTCATTAAATATTCATATTAATCTTTGATCATATGCCAGCTAAAGACTTAAAATCATTAAACCCTGTGATGTTGCATTCACCTTCCCAGAAAATGCACCTAAAGCTCTTAAAAAACCCAAACAAACAACAAAACCAAAAACCCAGAACAAAACAAACACAAACACCACAGCGATGGAGAGTCCAGTCTCTGGTATTAAATCAGCAGATTTGGATGCTTCCCTTAAATCATTCAGCCACCAAATATTCCATCTTCAAGTAAAAGCAGTGATGTAAAGTTGCATTCTACCTTCCAACATCATGCAGTGTTTTTTTTGGAGAGGAGTCTGTTATGGATCTCAGTTCTGCTTCACTGGTGGTGGCTCCTGGAGTTATTTTAAGATCTGATCCATAACTAACGTGTAGATGTCTAAAAGCACTCACAACTCAGAGGCTGAACAACTGTAGCGCAGCACTCTGCAGTAAGTCTCCCAGGCTGCCCTAAAATACCATAGTGCATGCTGCAGCTGGTGGCAGCAAACAATGTTCTCCTGCTTGCAGATGCTCCGATTTACTACAGAGTTTCAAACACAACATGGCCCGAAGAAACAGGTACTTGATCCATGTTGCAGGCAACGAAAGCATAGTTCAGTATTTTCAGACAGAAGTTACAATGCTTGTTAGAAGCATCTTGGGTTTGTTTGTTGTTTTTTTTTGATTGGTCATACTTTAAATTACTTCAATTTAGTCCCTGGTTATTTTTTTAAAGTCTACTTCACCAAGTCAGTAACATTTTAACAAATGTGACACTGAACTGTACATAAACAGCACCAACCATACAGAAAAAGCTGCAAATTCCAGTGGTGTTAGGATGGCTTGCAGGCTGGCAGAGGGCTGTTTATACATAATGAATTTAGGATTTCAGGCTACAAGAACTACCAAGATCTACAAGTTCCCCAGTATCTGCCTTCCCACTTGTACAGTGATCCATGTTTACCACCTGAAACTGGGACAACTGATGTTTTTACTATTCCCATCTGTCCACCCACTACTCTCACAAAGTCAGCTGAAATGTAGAAGGAACAGCTTGCAGGTTACAGCCTGGTATATTAAAGTAAATCTGTTTACTTACATTGGTGGGCTGTAAGTATGGTGGCTCAGAAACTAGTAAGCATTACGTTCTGCTGTATATGCAGAGCCAGAAAACCTGCAAGTGAGGGGGAAACTGGAGATGTGGTCAGACAATTATTTCAGTAACCATCCGTTCCGTAACCTACCACTGGGTATTAACTAACACCCTGGAAAAACACAGAGGGAATTCATGCTGAAAGGATCCAGAAGACACAACAACCAGGGCTAGTGAGAAGTGTATGAACTCACCTTCACAAGGTACCTCATCGGAATGCAAGACAAAAGGTACAGCAAAAACCCCGTAATCCTCAGAAAAATATAACTATTCAGACAAGTTCAGTGGCTATAAACAAACACAAACTTTCCTTAGCAAACCTGCAGTATTTAATTGTGTGTCATCTGCATAACATTTAAGCATGCAAAGGCCTGGCTGCACCTTCTGAGTATCTAATCTCCAGCTCCACTTGATTGTTAAGCACAGAGATAGATCCAAGGTGTTTTTTCAAATGCAATTCTGACTAAAATAATCCCGTAATACCTCCAAGGAAAGGAGGAGCCTATCAGACCACAACCACCCTACAAGGGCTTTAAGGGAGAACGAACAGCCTGAGCAATGAATGTAAATCCTCCTTTCCACTGAAGTTCTGTGCCTGCAGTTTGTATATGACAATTCACCCTATGCCTCTACTAAAAGCCTCTGTCCTAAAAAAAACCAAAAAACAAAAAACAAAACAAACCAAAACACAAGGCAAACGCCCCCCATCGTTTGCACGGCTAAATTCTGTTCCAAGGCAATGCAAACACCGGCCCGAAGACTCCCTGGGCAACACGAATCCCGGGGTTTCGAGACCGAGGGAAAGTCGGGTACGTTTTCCTCCCCTCCCATGAGAAAAGTCCTCCTTCCACCTGGGCTCTCCCAGAGGCGGTTGGCGGGCGCCTTTCGGGGTCACTATCGGGCCGAAGCGCTGCTCCCCCGCCACCGCGGAGCTCCCTGCGCAACGGCGGCCAGGCAGGGACGAGGCCAGCGGGCCCGCGGCGCCAGGCTCTCCCAGGAGCGGGCGAGTTTTCCTGCCAGCAGGGAACCCGCCTGACCACCGCGGGCTCGGCGGCCGAGCGCCGCCTCCGAGGGGAGTCTTCCCAGCGGGAGCGGTTCGGCGGCGAGACCCCACGGCCGGCTCTACCCCCGGCAGCCCTACCGCCTACTCACCGCCGAGGAAGGTACCCAGGACTAGACATTTCTTCTTATGCCGCTTGAGGAAACTCCAGAGGGACCGGAGCATCCTGCGTGCCCGGCCCGGCCGCCCCTCACCTCCCCGCGTCGGCGGAAGGGGCGGTAGGAACGGCCCCGCCCGCGGTGCTGTGCCTCTCCGCCCGGCCTCCCGGAAACACCGCCCGCGCTCCGCCGGTGCCGGCCATGGAGAGAGGGGAGGAGGAGGAGGATAAGGAGGTGGTGGCCTGGATGGATCAGGCCCTCGATGTGGTGAGTGCGAGCGAGGGGGTGATCCCGCCTACCGCCGCTGCCTCGGCCCTGAGGGTTGCGGGCAGACGGGCTCTGCTGTCCCGCGGGGGGGAAGCCCGAAGGCGGCGGGCCGGGGCCTCCCTCATGGCAGCGCCGAGGGGGAGGGAGAACGGGGCTTCTTTAAAACCTGGCTTATGCCCTCCGCAAGTAACGGTGTCCTATGCTCCGCGTCTGTCTGTCCGTCCCGCAGGCTAAAGAGGCGCTGGAGAACGGTGAGGTGCCCGTAGGTTGCCTCCTGGTGTACAACGGCGAGGTCATAGGGAGGGGCAGGAACGAGGTCAACGAGACGAAGAACGTGAGTTGGGGTGGGGGGGGGCGAAGGGGGGGGAAGGGGGTTACCGGTGGATGTCGGGCCGCGGTCCGGCA
>VXBZ01007474.1:35229-55421 GCA_013399135.1 Heliornis fulica | reverse complement strand
ACTGGGAAAAGCAAACCTCCCCACACATACCGCTTTGAAGTCAATCATCTTCCAAACTTCAGCTCCCTGTCTTGCTGACCCGGGAAACAACCAGCCCCTTGCTCCACACTTCCATCTGCAAGGCTCTTGGTTTTGATAACAAAACAGTGGGGAGGAGGAAGGAGATTTTACAGAGACTGGGTGTGTCACAAGTGTGAATTTAACAGCTCTTCATCAGGCAAATTAAACATTTTACAACAGCTTTTCCCTTTGGGGTCCCTCTTCTTCTGTTACTAGGTGGAAACAATTTAGCAAGGATCTCATTAACTGAGGGTCAGGTTCCGCAGTGCTGCCTTTCTTGATCATTCCTCTTCCCCTCCACTTACACAGGCCACCTGCAGCTGTGGTGAGAAGTCAAGAATAAGGGCTTTAAAAGTCAGTCCTAGGGATAGCTGTTCCACTCTGAATTGCTTCCAGCCTTAACACTTCTGATTTTAAGTCTACAAAAATTTAGCTACAGGTGCAGGAGCACTGATTAGAATGAATTTATGTGCTCTTCATTATGTGAGCTGCTTCCCTTCAAAAGCTGATGGCACATCTGCTATTCCTCTTCCCCATACAACCCCACATACTCTGTTCCCTTTACACTTTACTTTCCCAAAGTACCTTTTTACATTTCACTGCACCATCTCAGAAGGCATATACATTACTGAGATGCAGGGCAGGATCAACATTTGCCTTCTGGCAAAAACTCCTTGAAGAAGGAGTTCAAGAAATTACACCCTGTTCCCCAAAACAGCTTCTTTTAGAACTGGTGTGGTACCAGTGTTTGCACAGGTCCACCTCAAATCACACATGCACAGCATATATGCACGTGTATGCATAGATACACATATGTATGTATACATGCACACATGCAAAATAATCCACGTTGTGCCTGGTGCTATTGTGCTCCAGAGGAAGCAAAGGTAAAAGTGGAAGGAAGGTGGGGGAGAAATGAGCGCCAATTAAAAGCTGGTTCTCCTGGACAGATGCACATCTAACTCACAAACCAGAGCTTTCCATTGGAAACATAAAAATCAGAGAGCTCTGCAGTCTGTCAGCTCTCACATGAGCTGGGAGTCTCAGGGGCCTCTGTAGTAGCCATTGAACATGACCTCCACCCAGGTAGGGTCATTTTAAATTTGTCTCTTGGCACGCACCCAAGAAAGGAAGGTGTTCAGAGGGGATTTTCTTTTGTCAGAGCCCGGTTTTGTTGTCACCTAAATAAAAAGATACAAAATGCACCAAAACTCCCTTTTCCATAAAGCAAACATATTAGATGTGCAAATGTCAGCAGTGGGAAGAGACAGAAGGAATGACAGCCATAGGAAGTGTAGGAAGATGATGGGGAGAGGGAAAATGAGCATAGCTGGAAAAGGACCAGAGATGGGAAAGGGATAACCCCACTAGTAGCAAAACAAGTAGAAAATACCCTGTAAGCCTATATTCTTCTTTCCTGTGAGTATTACAACCCAGTGATCCTTGTAGCATTGTGCTAATTTCCCTGCAGATGGATCTGAAAAATACTCCTCCTCTCAAGATGTCTGGGACTGCTTTCTGCAATTCCCTCCTCTCACCTGAGTGTGAGACTTGGGTCTTGGAAGCAGTGTACCACTCCAGAGCAGTCTTCGTTGAAGTCCCTTTTACTGAGACCTGACAGTATCTGTGGATATGTGAATTTATCCCTCCCTACCTGCTCTCCCTGCATCTTTCATGGGTACTCTGCAGAGGGGAGTTGAGATGTTGTAAGCAGACAGCAAGCTGGGTTGAAGAGCTAAGGACAGTTGTGCTTTACTCTTAATTTCTGTCAAGGGAGAGAGGGGATGAAAAGATTCTTTCTGAAATGATTGGAGCAATTCACACCTCTCAGAGCTGTTGTTTCAAGGTACATTTATGTCTCAAGCCATACTCATCTCCATCTTGTATTCTGTCTCACCTGGACGGTGATGTAGAGGTCACTTCACACCTTTCTGAAAAGTCTTCTGTCTAAAGGTCTATTTCTTCTAAGTGCTATATAATCCCCATGCTCATCTGCCTTGAAATATGGCACGGGTACTGCAGGTGGTAAGCAGAATTAGTGATCTAAATTAGAGGTCCTGTGAGTCAAGAATTCCCAAGATGCAGCCTTTTTTTAAAAAATAACAGCATTCCTTACAGTTGTCCCAATGTTTCCTTTGTGTGCATATCTAGAATAAGACTGTGTCCAGAGTCCCAACTGCTTAATATTTACCCTAGAAAATGAAAGGCATCAACTGTCTCCTTGGTATTCAGAGTTTGGGTGTTCTTTTAAAATTTCAGCTCCACACATGCAGTCAATTAAATGCTCAAGACTTCAGGGAGTTCCTGACCCTCTGATTAGGTCTGAACATCTCTTCCTACTCCTAAATAAAACCTGGGAAACCATTTTCCTTAGGAGGAGGAAGCTAAGAACTCTTCCTGCACTTACTAAGCGCTCAAAAGTTAGACATGGATTGCAGTTAAATCATTTTCAAAATTAAGAAAAATAGGAAATAGTTTAAAAGAGACAGGAGGAAGGGAACCAGTTAGATAGGTCAATAGAAGCCTACTCTAGGCTCTAGTGGGACCTTAACTCAAAGATCATAAAAGCATCAACAGCTTGGAAAGAAATGTGCATATCTGTACTTTGCAACAGCAGTGAAACACTCAAGCAAATGCAAAGAAACCAAGTACTTGGCAAACAAATGGTGTTTAAAATACCAGTGATGTAGTGGAACAGAAAGGACATCTAAACTGAAAATGGCAGCAAAATAGGTTGTGGGTAAAGGGGAAGAAACACAACTGTATGTTTCCTCTCATGTGCTTCCAGTCACTGTGTCTGTGAATCTTCACATTGGCTTTAGCAGCAGCAACACTAAATGGATTCCACTCCAGAACCCTAATTCCTATTCATGTTTCCAAGCAGGTACAAAAGAGGAGGAATGGTTAGAAACCATCAGATTCCTGTATGTAGATGCAATTGTTTTACCTGCTTTTTACTGCTCAGCTTGGCACTCCAAACAAGTTTGCTGACTTTTTCCATTGCAACATCACTGGAAAAAAGCTGCTTTGCATCAAGTTGTATGTAACCTGCCTGGCACAGCATCAAAAGGAGGCACAGATGAACAGCCTGACTAAGCCCTTACAGGACTTTTACATTCCTTTTTGCCTTCCACCACACACAGGAGGGGCACATGCCCACAGAAGTGGCTGTAGCATCATAGACTCACAGATTGGTTTGAATTGGAACAGACATTAAATATCATATACTTTCAACCCAAATGCTATGGCCAGGGGTATCCTCCACTTGACCACGTTGACCAATTCCCATCCAACCTTGCCTTGAACCCTTCCAGGGAGGGGGCAGCCACAGCTACTCTGGCAGCCTGTTCTTCCCTCACAGGGATGGATTTCTGTCCCTCATCTACTCTGAATCTGCCCTCTGCCAGTTTAAACCCATCAGCCCTTCTCCTCTCACTGCACGCCCCCATCAGCAGCTCCTCTTCAGCCTTTCTGTAGGCCCCCTCCAGGTACTGGAAGGCTGCAGTAGCATCTCCCCAGAGTCTTCCCTCCTCTAGGATGAGACAAACTGTCCCAGCCTGTCCTCACCTCAGAGCTGCTCCAGCCCCCTGACCACCCTTGTGGCCCTCCTCTGGAGCCTCTCCAACAGCTCCGGGTCTCTCTTTTACTGGGGAGCCCAGAGCTGGGCGCAGGACTTGGGGTGGGGGTCTCACAGAGCAGAGCAGAGCAGAGCAGAGCAGAGCAGAGCAGAGCAGAGGGACAGAATGCCAGCTAATGCACCTTAGGGTTATATTTTCCATGTGCTGGGAGCTGCAGTACTGCCAGGCAAGCAGTGAGTTAATGAAGATGTTTTTTCAGTGAAAGTGTGCCATTACTACTTTGCCATTTCTCTTAATGTCTCAAGGGCTGACATTTTTCAGCACTGAGAAATGATTAATTTAATTCTCTAAGTAACTTCAAAAATGATCCACATACAATTTTACTAACAACTGTGCATTAGTGAATAAAACAAGGTTGCCATGCAATGTGTATAGAAACACATTCAACCTCTGTTAGCATGCCAAAGGTGTTTGCTACAGTCAGAGTTTTAAATCTGAATGAAACTGAATTCACAATTATATGACATAACTGAATACTACCAAAAGCATCTACTCCAAAAGTGTGTATACAGTCACCTACCTGCATGGAAATTACACAGAAATTCAGCCTAAATGATGCTAATAAAACAGAACATAAACTGACAAAAAGGACATAAAGCAGTAATTGAAAGAGCAATGAGGTAATCTGATGAACTAATAGGTACAGATATAAAACAAAATTAGAATTCTGGCAATTCATTTAAAGAACAATTGTTCCTTAAACTTTATCTTCATATTCAGATATTGCCCATAAAAAAACCCATCCTGCATTCAAAATTATTCTTGATCAACAAGCTATTAAGTAATTGATCTCTGGATGGCAAAACAGCACTCTCAGAAGGTACCAGAGTACACCTGATAAATGCTACATTAAATGAAATAAACTCCAAGTAATAAGTCAACATGAATTACCTTTGAAACTATGAGTAAGTGCCAAGAATATAAGAGCTCAAAAACAGGTAAAAAGCTAACTATTCCCTTTCAAGGACTTAAAGCCTTTAAGAGTAGGTTCACCTGTGCCATCACAATACATTTGTAATAGAAAGTGAGTGTAAGACAAGTTCCAAAGGTTCATTGTGAACAGTTGTACCATTATTACTTGAAAATGCAAAATCAGCTGGTAATTCAGTACTTCATTGGGGTCAGGACACCTGCAAGTGCACAGGTAAAACAGAAAGCTACAAGTACCCCGGGAAGAAGCAAAATCACTCTCTCTACAGTGTTTAATGCACGGTAATTCTGAGAATCTACAAAAGATGTGTGGGGTTGAGATGTGGGGCAAGGTTGTGCTCCTGAAACTCTTTTCTCAGATGAAATGAAAAGGGGAGAGATCTGACTTGAAGCTCAAAAAAACACCCAAAAGTTGAGTGAATGATTAATTGTGCCATATTTGTTGACACGGACTCGCATAGGCCAAGTGTCAAAACGATAGCGGGACTTTTCCCAAACCACTGAGCACAGTAGATGTACTGCTACTTAAGCTCGTCCTTGGAAGTATGAAGTGTTGCTGAAGCCACCTTTGGGAAGCTTTACACAGATCAGGTTTTTTCCTTGGGTTATATAAATTTATCATCCTCTCCATTAAACAGAAGAGCACTCTACAGAAATAAGGCTTTTTCAAACAGAATGAGGAAGGTAACTAACCTACTTGAATCTCTCAAATAAACAGCTCCTGAGCTGCCTCTTAAATAATTTTATTTAAAGTAATAAATAGGATGATTTCCATGTAGCATACTAAGTACATATCCTTTTTATTTCAAAATGATTGACCCTGAGAGAATTTGTGGCACAGAGTATGACCGTACAGAATCAGCACTTAGGGAGCAGCATCAAGTGGAACACCCTTGGGTACAGCAACTCTCAGTGAAAACTTTAAAATCTCAGCCACAGCAAAAGCAAATGACACTGCAAGCATGTTATATCCAGGAGTTACATTCATCCAGGAAAGCAGAAAGTACTTGTTGTTTCACTAAAATTCAAGTTAATGCTTAAAAATAAGTTAAAAGGGTTTCCTAAAACTTAATACACCGTGGTCTTGCTAGTCCACATGATAGTCTGTGTGCAAAAGGCTGTATATTTAACATCAGTAAATCTTCTCAGTACTTTTTAGAAAAAATAAAGTAAGAGTAAATTACAATTTTCTCATGATGAGAGATTATTTTACATGACTATCTGCTTTAACAGATTTTATGTAGCTTCTTTTCAATTAACTTACCGGGTTGACAATATGTCGATGAGTTCTCTTCTGTTTTGGACTCTGAGTGCATTAGTTTTGTATCTGGAATCCTTACTAACTTCATGCAAATTCAGGATCTAGGTAAAAATAAAGGTAAGAAATGTGCTTGGCAGGATACATTTATAGAGCTAGTGAAACTGATCACTGATTTAAACCAGCTTTCCAATAATCCCTACTTCTCATTAATCTTTTTAATACAGATTAGGACATTAAGAAAAGATAATGCCTCCTGGTTAACATTACATAACAAGAACAGAAAAGGAAGTGAAACTGGAGATCCAATTACTAGCTGATAGCTTTTGCTGTCAGCTGGGAGAAATTCTTGTTGCAGAACACTAAAAAGAATTTATCTTATTACCATGAGGTTGGAGAGATCTGTGGGATTACCCTGCACTAAATTATATGCCATGGAAGAAGATATATGACTGTTCTTCGTGTGCTATGCTGAGAAAAGCTCTATCTAAGAATATTTCTTTCCACTTCAGTAATTTCTGCCAAAAAGAAAAAAAAATAAAACCTGAAAATGTGTTTTTTCTATTGAAATGTCTTAGTTTTTCTTTATGACTTCTTCCAAAAGAATTAAGAAATTAAAGAGGAATGTAGAGGCATTTACGAGACAGAGCAGCTGTGTGTACAATCAATAGTTGCTATATAATTTAACTATTCATTCCACAATGTATTTCTATAGAACGTAAGTAAACAGAATGAGCTTTGCTTTCCAAATTTAATAAATTATATCCCAATAATGTCCTCTAGGAAGGAAGGCAGAAAAGATTGCAAAGACATAAGACTGTCACACATTCTTTCTGTGTTTTTACTCACTAACACATACAAGATCAATTTCAGTTACAATTTTTCTTATTATCATTCTAAACATACCCCCTTTTGTAACAGGGCCATTCTGAAGACAGCTTTCAAAAAAAAAAGAAACCCAAACAATGCTGGCTCAAAGCTGAGAGCCCTATAGTCCCTCATCCTATCTCTGCCTGTGGCTGAGTGCTGATGCTTAGGAAGAGCTTAAGAACAGGGCCAGTATATATCATACTTCCTTAATATTAATCCAAACTCCAGCCATCTTCAGATCAGGGCATTTCTGAGCTGGAAAGAGCTGGAGCTGCTTTCTATGTATTTAGTGATCTTCTATGCATTTTTCTTTTATTAACACATTCAGGCACTCGAATATATATTCACATGAACAACCACATGTAAGCAATACATACATTGGTATCAATCTGTCTGTCTCAAACCTACAAGTCTACTAATTCCTCTGAGACTGGTTCAGACCAAGGCCATGGTCATGTAATGACTCCTCACTTTGCTGGAGTGAATATGGATATGGTTCCCCTTTCAAGTGAATAGCTGCCAATGGCATAAAAACATCAGCAAAAATGGATTATTTCAAGAGATATTAAGAGAAATCCCGAACAGTCACCTTTGACATAGTTGTCACCTAGAGTGACAAACCTAAGCATGCAAACTAAGGTACCAATAACTTATGTCAGAGCAATGAGTGCCATCACATAACTTTTCAGTAGATTTTTACCTGGAAGGTAAGGAAAAACGTCAATCTAGCACCCTCCAGCAACACTTACTTCACAGGCTATTTTCTTTTCCTTCTATATTCACACATCCAGTTCATGAAAATCAGGATATATCATAATCTTGCTTTCAAAAGTGTTCTTCTTTTACTATATAGAAGTTTAACAATAATATAGGTACCCCCTTAAAACTATGTCCTTATTTTAATGAAGCTATTTTAGAGTTACAAGTCATCGCTTTAGAGAAAAAAAAATCATGCAAGGCTGTTCAAAGTAAATGATAGTGAATACTTATTTATGAGATCTAAAAACTCTCCCCAAATGAATCAGAAAATTATGGTTCCATTTGATGAGTTGTATAAAAAAAGATCATATGGAGTTGCTCATTCTACTGTTTTAATTAACGTTACCGACTTCAGCTTCAATTTACTGTCCATCTGTCGTAAAGCTGTGTGCCTATATATGTTCCTCTCAATTTTTTGTGACTAACAAATGCACATTTGAGAAGTTATTCATTAATGTGCCATTCATCTTTCTGCATCACACTACCAATGTTACTTTCTTTATTTCACTGGACCACTTGGAACGAAAGTGCTGTTCTCCATTCTCTAAGCCTGCACATTTGGAGTTCATACTCTGCATTTTGTTCCTCAGCATGAGCAAACCCGTTTGTCCCCTTGTCTGCTGTACACAAAAGCTCAGTCCTCTGAAGACTCACACATCAGGATGTCTTTGTCACACCTGACCGCTATGAAATGTGCTTCAGCCAGCAGTGCTACAAAGCTTTTCTCCCACTATCCAAGTCCCCAAACAAGCTACAATTAGTTGTCATTGATTTTTAAAACATCACAGTGAATTATTCCAGCTTTTTCTTTCTGCTTGCCTGAAAAGATATGGTTGAAGCAGTGTTTGCAACTGTTTACAGCTTGAGCCAGCTGTTACATCTCTAGAGTGTGTGTCTTCAGGACAACAGCTTCCATACCGCCAGTATTTTTAGCACTAGTTCATCTAAGAAAGATCCTCTAAGAGCAATTCCAGTGTTTGAATTAGTGGTCTCTGTATTTATTAAAGGTTCACAGGGGTGTTTCAGGCCTTCCTGTAATAAAGGCCTCTTCCTTTATTGGCTCTCCCACTTCACGGTGCTTTAAGTTCCAAATCACCTTCAACTCTGGGCAGAGCACACCTCTGATGGGTTCCACAGCATTCCACTGGCCTCTGCATCCCTCCATTTCTGGGAAATTTAACAGCCTATAACCATGCCCACAAGAACTCAGTAAGGGTAAAAAGACTGTTCCTTTAAAAACCAAATACAATCACTGGTTTATAGAAAGATCTAACCATTAGCAAAAACTTGAATTATTTTTCCTTTGAAATGTGAGTGATCATAATGTTCCCATGTGTTGTACTTCTACACCTAGGAATACCAAAGCACCTTTATAAGGATGAAACAAAAGTTGGGAGGTGCACGTGCTAGGGCACATGTTCATCTCAATTTTAGTCCTACAGATTCGGAGTTAACACACGTCGTAGAAATGTCGCCTCATCTTCTGGTGTGCCACTCACTCCTTACTGATTACAGGGGGAGTATGTAGCAACAAGTTACACAGTCTCTCAGCTGCACCTTGGAGTGTCTGAATGCATGGTCTCCATTTTTAGTGTCTTCTGGTTCACACCACAGTGTCAGAACCTACTGCGTGACATCTTCAGCACTGCCTTACTCAAGGCTGGCAGGAAGACCGGAATTTGGTATGTAATCCTTCAGGTGATAAAAGCACCAAAAAGACATCCACAGCTATGTCCTAGGGCTTTATGCAAAGATTTCCTTTATGAGAGAAGACTTTTTATGGGAAAGACTTTTTATGAGTCTTTCACAACACTGGGTTGTGATGGGTAGACATTTATTCAGTCAGCAGCCTTCATTCATGTTAAGCTAATGACCACACTATCATGGCTGGACACCTCTAAGAAGAAAATCTAATTAAAAGAATTTGAAGAGGTTCATTTGCTACCTACTAAGAAAGCCAAATCAAACAAATGAAAGCAGACCCCTCCAGATAGGAAGGTGGGGATATATAGCCAAAACTGTATTAAAAGAGAATCACAACTGTACTGTCTTCTCACTACATACTCCAGTTATTAGTTGTGAACATCCATGGAAAAGTGAAATGTCTGACAGGAACAAATGGAGGGAAATAATGCTCAATTTCCTGTGGCTGCCAGCTCACTTAGAGTGTGATTAATTTAGGCTAAATTTCCAAGTTCCCAGAGCAAAACCTCATTTTAAGAAGGGCTGTCTAATGCTATATGCAGCTATATGCATTTCGTCCCCGCTTACGTGTTCCTGAGGTCTTTTGTTTGGAATGCTGCTACACTACACAGAAAAACAATTGTTTCCCTACAACCACTCCTTCTTTTTTATTATGTATTCACTGTCTGGAGAAAAGGAATTCCAGGTATTAAATAAACAGGAAAAGAGTATGTGAAAAAATGCAAAACTGTTTTACAGCTTCCCAAGCTACCCTCTGTGAAAAGAGAAGTGCCAGAGTCCTGTTCCTTCAGTTCAAAATAATTAAGGTACCAGATTTGGAAAGCAGCTGTCCCGTTTGAACGTTCTTCAATGTCCTATCTCTGAACCACTTCAAAGCCAGCCCCCAGTCCTGCAATATTTCCCACGAGTGTCTCTGAGATCACAGACCAGGGCAGGCTGGTGTCTGCAAGGACCACGCACTCAGCTACTGGCTGAAGTTGCACAAGACCCATCCAACCCCTAGTTTTGCTTTGTTAATAGCTGCTTCTACCATGTCTTTTACAGGGTGTCACATTTCTTCCTGGAAAAGGCAACATGGCCATTCACCATTCCAGAACTGGAAGGTTGTCAGGAAGCTTTGGGGGTTTTTTAGTAAATTAGCCGTGGAGCTGCAGACACTTCAAAAGGGGTTTGGAACCCACAAACTTGGGAATGGGGGGTGTCCTGAACACACAAGTAAAGCAGAGAAGCTGTATCAGACCCCTAAACTAACAGACAGCACCCTGGGGGTAGAATTTATACTTCCTACTTATTTTGACCTAAAAAGGAATTAAGAAACAGTAATTATTTTCCTAGTCAGAAGGGAAACTATTGCACACTTCTGAACTGTCACCTAACACACCATTACCTTGCACACAGTGACAAACTGCTGATCATTTCCAGCTCCCACCACGATGTAACCATCCTTGGTCTTAAAAGCCTGGAATAAGAAAGATAGGTGAAAAGCTGTACCTAAAACTGTAAAATATTAGCACATCTTTTAAGTGAAAACTTTGTAAATAATGTTCAAATGATGTTCTCAAACATTTCCACTCAGATCCAATCTCTGGCTCTATAAAAGCAGCTCAAAGTCATCCACAAAAATGGATGCAGACCCTTTGATTTTTCTAGAGTGGAGAAGTTATACTGGTTAATAGTTATTTGCCAAAAATGTGTCTTGAGGCATCCTAAAACTCTGCAAGACGTCCCACGCTCACAGGGACTCAGAAGGATTTACCAGGATAACACTTACTTGCCGGGAGTTATTTATTCAGCTTCACTCTTAGCCTGACTGAAAGCAGACAGCTGCACTGAGGTGACACAGACCCTGACCAAATAGGCAAATCAAAATTTAATTGCCAAATAGCAACGACAACTTACAGACTCTCATGGGGAATGAAATGGAGAGGCTGCATCTTTCCAGCAATTCAGCTGGAGATTTAGCTATCTCCTTGGCCAGTGGTCTCAAGAGCGAGCTCTTGAAGAAAATGGGACTCCTTTTACAGCTTTGAGCCTTTTTCTCTTCTGATTTCATTAGAGTGGCCTTACTGGCACATTTCATGGTGAACAGAACATTTAATTGCTTTCAGTTCAGCCTAAATCATCTCCAGTTTTCACTGAAAAAAAAAAAAAGCTCTAATTGGCATCATCCTCGATTTTTACCATTGTGCCAGGGCATCTTCTGCAGTTGCATTACACAGATTCCCCTTTTATCCACACCTCTTCCTTATACAAGACTGTGTCTCTGTTACACCACATCAATGGAGAAGCATCACACAGAGAATTCCTTCAATATTAATTTGACTTGAGTGCAAGAGGCCAGCACAGGCTGGTGCACTGACATGCTATTTGTGATACTTCTTGCAGAAAGCAAAACTCAACTTCCACTCTCAGAAATCCATTTCTTTATGAGCTACCATGTCTTGACCTAAGGTGTGATTTCTTACTATAAATTATGGTAAAATAACACACAAATATAAGCCCTGGTATGGACACACTTTAATAATAAACAACCATCTTATGCTACTTGTTCTTCTTGATAAACAGAAATGTGCTACTCCAACTCACAGTCTTTCATGCAGACACAACCACAGCCACACCAGGACTTGTTCACCACCTGGTATAGCCAAAGCTTTGAAGTCCTACATGGACAACTATGCCTAATTAGAGGCAAGTAACTGCACATCACAGTTCAGATATCACTTGTTTGCTCTCACTGTGTTTCACTTCTTGTAAATAGTATCAGTAAGTGATAAACTTTAGCAATTTATTTTTCACACATTTAATTGAGCACTTCAGCCTAAGGTTCTTGGCTAACAAAGATGAAATTCAGCAAATATTTAGTCCTGGGCATGCAGAAAGCCCCACTGACTTGGCCCCAATACAGTAAAGGTCTAGAAGCATGCATAATACAAAGGTACTCCAGACTCACGCTGAGGAAAGCAATGAACACAGACCAAATTGGGGGAAAGAACACAGAAAAGAAAGTTTTACATGAATGGATAACATTTTTTTAGGCATAACTGTTCATGCAGGTTTCTGTCGAAAACAATCACAGAATCATAGAATATCCTGAGTTGGAAGGGACCTATAAGGAGTGCATCATCTGGAGTGCATCGTCCAGATGCTTCTTGTCCTCAGCCAAGCTGGGTGCTGGGACCACTTCCCTAGGGAGCCTGTGCCAGTGCTCAACCACCCTCTCAGTAAAGAACCTCTTCCTGACATTCAACCTAAACCTCCCCTGTCTCAGCTTCATACCATTCCCTTGGGTTCTCTCACAGGTCACCAAAGAGAGGAGATGGGTTCCCAGCCCTTTGCTACACCTCCTCAGGAAGCCATAGGGAGTCACGAGAGCTCCCCTCAGCCTCCTTTTCTCCAAGCAGAACAAAACAAGGGACTTCAGCCTCTCCCCATAAGACTTCCCCTCCAGACCCTTCACCATCCTTGTTGCCCCCCTCTGGACACTCTCCCATAGCTTTGTGTCCCTCTTTTACTGTGGCCTCATGACAGTGCCTGGTCTAGGAATTTGTAAGACACTCCCCCTCCGCTCCCCCACAATAAATGGCTTTTAGTAGGAATAGCTATGAACTCAAACTGTCAGTATAAACTTACTACCTTTAGTTACAGGCAAGATCTGTTTTCAAAACACCCTGCCAACCCAATTTGTGTGACATCCCACACACATTACAGGCTAAACACTACACATACCTGTGTGCACACGTAACACGACATCGTTTTTACTGGTGTGACCAGTTTACTTCCAGTAAACACAAATTAGAAATTCTTTTATATGTTCTTTTAAACTTCTAGTGTGGAGGCCAGTTACTGACTCCAAAGCCTGAAATACATGTCATATAGAGACACCCCCTTCCTCTGCACTCCCACATATGTGTAAACCAGGCAAATCTTAGGAGTTTATTAATTATCAGTGAGTTCCCCTGAGACTCAGATCTCTGAGGAGACCACAGCCACAGCCTGGCTGCACGCTGCTATGCAACGTGCACCCGTGTCCCACGCAGCAGTGGAAGTCACTCTACATTTGGGCCCTGGTTATTAGCATTTGTGCTTCAGTTGCTTTGTGGAATGTGTGGGAAAACTGATTATTCTTAATTGCACTGTATGTCTAAAACGCTAAACCAACAATCATGTCATCCTTCCACAACAAAAATGGTATCACAATAAATGCAGCAGTGTCTTTTTCCATGAAGCTTAACTCCAATGTCTTGGGCTGCTATTTTAAGCTTCCCCTTACAAAACAGCTGATTATTTGCCAGTCATTGCTGCTGAGAAAGCAGAAAGTTGCAAATGTTATTAGCACAATCCTGATGCCAACATTTAAGGGTGATAACAATGGTTTTATTCATCACCCATAAATGTAGACACACTACAGGTTACCACAGCTTACTTGTCTGGTCACAGAAAGCTTCATGAGCTTCCTATACAAAGGAGAGTAAGGGCAAAGTGCAGACAGATTTTAATGAGATTCTGTTTTGATAAACTGCTGTCCATCACATCCAATCATTTCACATTAGTGCAACAAAAGGCACAACACACACAAGGCAAAAGTCTTCTTTCCCTTACCCTTTTTCTGAAGGATGAGCTCCCCTGACAAGATCATTGAGAACCAAGCATGACTTCACCTGCAACTCCTATGCTGTGTCCTGAGTAACGACATTGCTCGGTGTGCATGAGAGGCAAAAACCAGACAAAAATAATCACTCCACATCTTATGAATGGCAAAGGCAGATACAGTCTGCTTGCCTGGTAGTACTGCAGCTCCCAGCACATGGAAAATACAAACCAAGGTGCGTGAGCTGGAAAGAAACACCTGCAGCCCTCCATGCAGTCATGAGAGGCACACAGCTGTCCACCTTAGGAGGAATTTATGGAGACAGGAGTTGGGGCAGCCTGGAAGAGCTGTGACTGTCTTGCCATGGGTTCGAGTACAAAGCTCAGCAAGGCCCAGCGCAAGGTCCTGGCCATGGGGTGGTGTGATCTCAAGCACAGCTGCAGGCTGGTCAGAGGATGGGCTGGGAGCAGCCCTCAGGAGCAGGACTGGGGGTCTGACTAATGGGAAGCTCAGTGATCTCTGACCTCAGCGCAACCATCGGCGTGACGCGCTGGGCGCTTGCTGCCCCNCCTTCCAGTACCTGGAGGGGGCCTACAGAAAGGCTGAAGAGGAGCAGCTGATGGGGGCGTGCAGTGAGAGGAGAAGGGCTGATGGGTTTAAACTGGCAGAGGGCAGATTCAGAGTAGATGAGGGACAGAAATCCATCCCTGTGAGGGAAGAACAGGCTGCCAGAGTAGCTGTGGCTGCCCCCTCCCTGGAAGGGTTCAAGGCAAGGTTGGATGGGAATTGGTCAACGTGGTCAAGTGGAGGATACCCCTGGCCATAGCATTTGGGTTGAAAGTATATGATATTTAATGTCTGTTCCAATTCAAACCAATCTGTGAGTCTATGATAAATATCTTTGCATGAGGTCTAATTTGCATATTGATTCCACAAGCAAAACATAAAATGTAAGGAACCAGTTAAAAGATACACCAATTTCAGTAAACTGATCAAAGTTCAGGTGAATTTTCCATATCTGAAACCAAAACACAGAAATCAGAACAACTGGAACATCTGCTGCTGCACACAGTGATGCCTTTCTCCCCCATCAGGTATTTGTACACACTCATAAGATGTCCTTGAGCCTCCTCTCCACTCCTCCAGGTTAAAGTCTCAGCTCTCTCCTCCTCTCCTCATATGAGAAATGCTCCAAGCCCTTAATTACTTGCACAGCCCTCGTCTGGACCTTCTCCAGTATAAGCAGGTCCTTGTCCTACTAACCCCAGAAGTGCACCCAGCTGTGGACCCATAAATGGATCCACTGGTTGTATGTCCTTGCCAGTGCTGAGCAGAGGGCAAGGATCACCTCTCTTAATTAACCTACTGCCAGTGTTTCTCCTAACACAGACCAGGAGTCACAGGGGCACAATGATGGCTCACATTTCACTTTTTGTCCACCAGGACCTTCAGGTCCTTTTCTGCAAAGCTGCTTTCCAGCCAGTCAGAGCCCATTCTGTACTGGTGCTTAAGGCTATTCCCTACCACGTGCAGGACTTCATATTTCCCTTTGTTGAACTTCCTGAGGTTCCTAATGGGCCATTTCACCAGCCTGTGAAGGTCCCTCTGAATGGGCACAACCACCAGGTGTACTGACCACTCTTCCCAGTGTAGCCCTGGGAGTGTCACCAGTGACTGGCCTCCAGCTGGACTTCACAACACTGATCACAACAGGTCAGCCAGTTTTCATTCTGCCTCAAAAACCTAAATCTAAACCACCAGCACTGTCAAAGCCCAGTGAGGGCACCTCATAGTCCAGTCTCAAAAGGTACTGGCAGACAACTCCAGCACACAGTGAAATATCCCCATCAGCCATCACCATCAGCAGGCAGTTTCCCAGTGCCACAAGGACTGTCTAGGTCAAATGCAAAAGATGCAAGTGTCATCCAAGCAGAAACTAGATGTCACTTACTCAAAGACTTCCCAGGAAGAAGAACTTGCAGGCCAAACAATACTCAGAAAGACCAACAGAACCAAGCACTGATGTTCTGAAATTGGATTATTATTCCATATTTAGGGAAGGCTAATAGCTTTAATTATCTGAACAAGCTACTGATTATTTTCATTACCAGCTACTGCATTGTCCCCTTTACTGATAATAGCAGCCAATGGTCAGAATATTTGAAAGCTTCCAAGCCTCCCCTTGGAGGAGGATTTGCCCTACATCAGGTATAGTACCAGAGGTGTATTCTCCTCATGAGTTTCCTCACCCAATGTTCCTATATGAATACAGCTGGGGTCTGTACAGATACTTACAACCCTGTATCACTGAGAACAGCTGATGTTAGATACCCTCAGATCTGAAGGATTTGCAAGACAGCACCACCTTTTTGATTCATAAAGTTGAATAGCAGCATCTCAAAATGCACCCCATGATGGACCATAAGTAGAACACGTGACAGCTTCTCACAGGTCACTGTGTATTGGGGAGCTCTGGAGCAGGGCTCAAAGGGTAGCAATTTTTGAGTGCCTTCTAATTGGTGATGGTTTTCCAGAGCAACACACTACTTGCTCCAGCACAAGCCAGCAGCTTGTGTGAAGGCTGAAGGAACCTTTGGGACCAGATGGGGACCATGCAGAGCAGAGACACCTACTTACATCTGTAAACAAACCAAAAAATCCAGAAGGCACTAAACCAGTATTTTCAAACAAAGCTTTGAAACATATCACCAGTATTTTTTTAAAAAGAGATTGATTTTCCTACTCCTTCCCCTCCCTTCCATCTCCCCATTTACAGCAGACCTCACCACCTACAGAAGCAGATAACAGTTGCTCAGCAAAACCCCTGTGACCACATGTAGCTCTCCATGTATGTGCTTGAAGTCCTTCCCTGGTACTAGTGAGCATGGTCAAAGATAAAAAGCCAGACTCTCCCAGGCTCAGAGCCACAGGAAAACTGCAATGTTTCTTTGAATTCATTCCTCAGTCACACTTTGAACTTTCCAGTGCCACAGTCAATTCAGTGCAAAGGTCCTTTAAGGACAATCATTCTCTAGTCTTTGTGCAGATTAAAAGCTGCCATGAAGACCTCATGAATGTCCTCAGGATTTGACCAACCTCTACACAGGCTCTCCTCTCTCCTGCTGATCAAACATACCTCCAGCATAGGCTGCTTTTCTTCTATCTCCAACCTGCTGTGCTTTAGTACCAGCCACTCTCACTCCTACTCCCCCCACAGTGGGATGGAGGAAAAAAGGAAAACTCCTGGGCTGGGATATGGACAGGTTACTGGGACAGCAGAGGAAGAGGAGAATACCAGCAATACTTATAGTAGAATACACAAAGGGGGTGAAATACAATCAAATTTGCTCCCTGCCATGAGTGTCCCAGCAGCTGCCCCTCCTCTCTGGCCAGTTCCCCCTGTTACACACCGAGCATGATGCCATGGTAAGGAATGTCCCTCTGGCCAGCTTGGGTCAGCTGTCCTGGCTGTGTCCCATCCCAGCTCCTGGTGAACATTACCCCTACCTCAGCTGAAAACCAGGACACAACCCCATCAAACTCTGGTTCCCAAACACATGGAAGGGTAAGAAATCCTCAGTTTCCCTTCGGATCCAGAGCGGTTACATTCCTTCCAGAGGGGATAAACTTGGCACATCATTTCTCTACTTTCACACCTTGGTTGGAATAAAGCATCATCTGTATCACAGAATCACAGAGCAGCCACGTTCTTTTTTCTTTCAGGGGAAGGGCACAATCCTTTCACAACAACTTACTATTTAATTACTGCAACAAATGGGAACAAGACCAAGAAGTTTGGTCAGCGGTAGTACTGGGCGATACGTATAAATCATGAAGACCACACACTCTGAAATCATCTGACTACTTTGCACTCTCTTCCAGTGAAAGCAAACAGTAAAAATAAGAAATGTAAATTCCATGGTCTGGGTTAATGCATGCTGAACACTCCCACTGAGCACACCACACAAAGAAGAGCACTCCACACAAAGATTTCACTTCTTTTCCCCACTGCTCTTCTCAACCTGCCCTACTTGTCGTTCCCTTTGCTGCCATGCTGCAGGACTTACTGTTGCACACCTTCACAGCTCTCACAGTCTCCAGTCAGACCAGGATTAAGAATATATCTCTGCAACAATTCTCTTGCACTTTTCACTGGGAAAGGTGTTTATGGTAAGACTGGGCATGACTACTTTGGTCTCTGGGATGAGGCAGAACACCAGTGCTGACTGACGTCAAGGAAAGCACATCACAGACTACCAACCAGGGAGACCATTCACTTCTACAAAACCCAGGATCCCTTAGACACCTTTTCTGATCAACCTTCAAGTTCCACATATGTGGGAGTGCAGAAAAGCTTTGCTGCACTGATCCAGGATCAAAGCAGATGGAGACCATTAAATGTGCTCTGATGAAAGGGGCAGCAAAGTTACCATGAAATCACAGCATCAGGCAGGGATATCCATAATAGTCTATTACTCTCAACACTCAGGAAGCAGGATAGCCTCATTCTGCTCTGCAGAACGTGTCCTGTTTTCACCCAGTTGTTGCCTGATGTGAAGTATAACCTGCTGGGAACAGGCTGCAACCAAGGCTTCTCCAGTCCCAGCTCACTGCTTCAGAATCAGGATGGAGACGGGATCCCTGTCTCACTCCCCTTCTGGTCATGTAATATTCATACCCTGCTCATTTCCCAAGTGACTAGATGCAACACACACATTTGTAATCTAAAAGTCTCAGTTGGGGGGGGACTTTTTACAAGAAATACTTCACGTTCTGTTGCTTCTATTCAATAGCGTAACAAATGTTACCTTTGGATTGCATAGCCTTACTTCTGGAGAAGAGACTTATCTCACAGAACATATGCTGCAAGGAAATGAAACCACTTTCTTTGTCTCCTAATGTGGCTGCAATACATGTCTAGCCTCACCACCCAAAAAGCCATTTAGAAACTGCTGAAAGAGCAGTGAACAGCTTTAAAGTGGGAAACTTGTCACTTTCCCAAATCTCTAAAAATTTTTAAATACATAACCTACACTTCAATTAAAAATAAACTCTCTGATATTGTAAACTGGCATTAAAGCTGTTCTTTGCTGCTGAAAAATAAAATATCAGGCACAGAATCACATTCTCCATTGCCACATTAGTTTTCCATTAGTTTTTCAACAATGAATTTACACACACACAGAGACATGCCCATAGAAAATAAATAAACTTTAATCACGGTATCACACTGGAGCCAGTGTAATTAATGTTGTGTCAGCATTTCCATTTAAGCCACTATTTTCAAGAAGTTTATAGCACAGCCATAAAAATTCAGTTAGGTTGAAATTAAGCAAACAAGGTCTTATACAGCAAGCAACATTTAAGTGTATATACAGACAGCAGCCAGTTACTACTTATATGGGAATTAAAATAGACGCTTACTGATTTTTAAAGGGCACTGCAGAGCTATTTTTTTTAAACAATATTTTTCTCAACATTTATAATCGTCTCTCAAAAGCCTGAATCCAAGCTATGTTTCTTGACCCCTTTTTTTTCCTTCCCATACAATAGTTCACACAATTTCTTCCAATTTGGGGATTGTAAGCATTGTTTTTCTGTTTCATTTTTAAGGCAAAAGAATGCAATGAAAACATTTCTTTTGAAAAACAACATGACCACAGTCTGATCCCGATACGGGCCCTCCAGGCATTACTGAAGCAGAGATGACAAATAGTCATTACACCTTCCAAAAATCATAAGATATAGCTGTCTGGAAAATCTGAGTACTCAAACATGAGGTTTTAAGAGTGCTATTTAGAATTTCATTCTAAATGAGGCCCTATTTCTGTTTTCAGCAGAAATCATCGGAGCAGGATTTCTCTCATTATTTCCCTCTATCCTCGTTGGCTCTAAGAGATGGAGTGGTCCCACGTCCATAGGTGATTTCTGTCACACCCCCTACCCTTTTGGGAGCTCATGCTGAGCCACTCAGCCTGGCATTTCAAGCTGCAGACGAGAACTGGGACTGGGACAGCACTTACAGGCCCTACTAACGTCCTGCTCTGAAGAAGGCCCTTCAAAGAGCCGAGCTGACTCATTCGGGGCTGAGGACCGGCCGTCTGAGAAGAGCAAGGCATCAAATTAGCAGGGATGCTGATGAAAACCACTGAAAACACCAAGGAGGACATAATTACAGGGGTACAAAATTGGCTGTGTTTCACAATCTGGCACTTACACAACTGAAAATAAACAGCACTCGTTGAAACTGCCATTTAGCTGCACAACAGGATGGACAAACTCCACTCCATTCTGCTAATGTGCCTTTTCCCTACTTTGGAGATTTAAAAATATTTTTTTTACAGTTAATATATATATATATATGTGTATAAAAAAAAGCATGTGG
>VXBZ01007474.1:898-35205 GCA_013399135.1 Heliornis fulica | reverse complement strand
GCATGTGGTCCTATGTATTGTTCAATAGACACAGTATGGTAAACTAAGGATGGATTTAGATTATTCCAGTCTTGACTCTTCGGTATCCTTGAGTTGTGCTTGTAAGTCAGACTCATTAAGGTTTATTGCAGGTAGTTTGTTTTGGTTTAAAACACTGTTTTATTGTTAATCAAAGATTGAAAAATTGAACTGGCCAGACATCCAGGATGCAAACAATTTCAAGTCCTGAATTTATGCTGAAAAACCCCACCAAAACCACTGCCAGGCCATAGGAATATTGCCACTGAGATACTTAAAGAAAAAAAAAAAAAGGAAAATAAAACTTGATGAGTGGAACACTTACATATGTCTAATAAAGCCAGAAGTCCCTTTCCTCTGCCCTTTTCTATAAATTTCCATTAGGTTTCCTTACATCTATAAAATTCAGACCTCTCTTTTTCTCTAATATTTTCTTTTTTATCATTTCTATTAGTCTGAGAAACACTGAATAACACATTACTGATATTAAAACCTTTTATGTATCTCAAATTTAGCATTATTTTAAATATTCAAGTTTGACAATCATGAAAATCAGAAATTCAAACACTACACTTTTTCCCACCTTCAAATTGCTGGCTAAAATTTACTAATTTTCCCAATCAAGTCAAATTATCTGCTCAGAAAGAGCTGAAGTAACCTGTGCAGTATTAGCTACTATTTTGATTTTTTTTAACAAAGATCTTTACCTCTGTGGCTTGTAGAGTGTGTTGGCATCATGAACAAAACTATCCTTAACAATACAACTTGTTCTGGCAAATCAACACAGCATAAGTGTGCTTCTAATATCACAGTTTAAAATCTACATCAGATTTTAGCCACATTTGTACAAAATCATCCCCCTTAGTCTCGAAGGACATAGATATATCAGTAAAATGATGGGAAAAGACAACAGGGGAAGTATAAAATTCAGCTTCAAAAAGAGATCCCACATTTTTCTACTGCAGATTTGAAAGGAAAAAAAAAAAACAAACCACCACCTTATTTTCCACTCACAGGTACACCATGCTTTTTTATGACAAACATTCCTGATTGTTATTAATTGCTAGGTTTATTTCAATGTACCATATGCTGTTATAATTTTTTTTGTCTAGGTGGCTGAGGGACAGCCTCTTGTTCACAAGACTACAGATATCCAGTTCTGATTTATTAATAGGAGAATCATAGGAGTCTAGGCTTACCTAGGGCAGGATTCTGACTCTGAAGATCACCCAGTGCAGAGTTTTAATTTTTAGCAAGACCAGCTAATTAATTTCCACTGTCAATCCAAACCCTTACTTTACATTTCTTAAATAAATGCCTGATTGCAAATCACAGTGTCAATTTCGAACTGTGACTGTATTTACCTCGACCAAATACTGTGACATCAGGAAAAGTGACAAATTACTGCATTTTTGCCACAAGTTGATGCTGAACACTGTACCAGCACCACTGTACCTCAGTGATCTGACAAGTGAGCATGAACATATATTGCTTCTGCTAGAGTCTTCTGCAAAAAGACCATTGTTTCACATATTTTCATAATAAAGAATGTACAGAAACTACACCAAAGTGTGTACACAGAGCACTGCAATTAAAGTGGATGTCAGTCACAGACTGTCAAATAAGTTTAAAGCTACCCAGCTATCCATACACCACAGCACAGCCATGTCAGGCCTACAGGCTAATTGCAAAGATCTCCACCTTGTAAGAAGCGGGAGATCCTTGTGATGGAAACTATCCTACTGCTCAGCCTGGAGAAGAGGAGGCTCCGGGGAGACCTTAGAGTGGTCTGCCAGTACCTCAAGAGGGCCTACAAGAAAGATGGGGAGAGGCTGTTCAGTAGAGCCTGTTGTGACAGGACAAGGGGTGATGGGTTTAAAATAGAGGGAGGGAGATTTAGACTGGATATTAGAAAAAAGTTCTTTACTGGGAGAGTGGTGGAGCACTGGAACAGGTTGCCCAGGGAGGTGGTGGATGCCCCATCCCCGGAGACATTCAAGGCCAGGTTGGATGAGGCCCTGAGCAACCTGATCTAGTTGGGGGTGTCCCTGCTTCTTGCAGGGGGATTGGACTGGATGACCTCTGGGAGTCCCTTCCAACTCTAGCCATTCTATGATTCTATGATTCTACTGAGGGACCCAGCCTGGCTAAGGCTGAGGTGTGGTGCCAGCAAGTCTGGAGGAGCAGCCTGGCACCTGGCCTCCCTCTCTGTTGAGCTGGTGAAGTCAAAGGGCTGATCTCCTAATGATCCAGATGGCCTTCTGGTGGCACTGTGGTTGGCATCAAATGGGCAGCAGCAAGCCCAGCACAGTGCTGGGAAGGACTGGAATGGGCTTCTGGCAGCAGCTGGGCCTGTTCTTGCACCCCTGAGGACTGCACAGTGCTCCCTGGAGTTGGCTGTGAAATGACCTTTCACAGATACAAGGTTCCTGTCCCTCAATTCTATGAAGCTGATGATCTGATTGCCTCACTCACTGAGGGCAAGAAGCAGCACATGGGGAGAAGAGGTGTGGGGGTTTGTACAGCCACTCCTCCTCCTCCCAGGGTGCTGATGGAAGCATTAGGATGTTCGACAGCCACCTTTACAGCCGTACCAGAATATAATACACAGAATTTAACGTGCAGTTAAATGGTTATATTAATTGAGATAAACAGAGACAGCTTTCAGTACTGGCAGAATACTGGTACAGTTCATTTCCTTCCAGTATGCATTTGATCAGACACTGACAAAGCTGTGCTTCTAAGTGGGATAGGTTGCTATCTCACTTAGAAGGACAGCTTTTATGCAGGGAGGCACACCAATTGTCACATCAAGCTACGTGCTGAAGTGTAAGACTTTATAGACAAAGAATATCTTTCTCCAGCTACCTGATTTGTCTTTTTCTTTTCAAATCCTGCACAAGTTCCAACAAAATACACCAAGTGAGCAAACTAAGCAACCTTAAGCTGCCATAATGAAGGTAAATTCAACCGAGTGGGACGCTGGACTTCAGCCCCCAAGTAAAAACGGAGGTCCTACAGAATAAGATGTATATTCTTTTCACATACAAAGAAGACCCTGATTTTCAAACATGTAACACAGGACCAGAGCGATTTTCCCCTCCCCCTACATAAGTTTAAAGCCCACTGACGGAGCAGGAAACATAACAGGAAGCCTAAGGTGCCACCTGATTGCCTACCCCGAGTGTTTTGGCATTTCAGTGCTTAAACTAGAGAGTTTGCATTCCTTCAGAAGAGACTCTGCAGACGTGCTGAGGCCAGCTCAGGCTCCCTTCACATTTGTCCTGGATTTCAATGGATTGCAGGACTTGAGCTGAGCCTCATCTTCCAGCTCCCTGTGAGCAATGATACTTGTACAACACACTACACAGTGAACACAGTTAACAGTAACCAGGCTAGGAGCTATTCCAATTATACCTACTTGGACAGCCCTTTGTACAGCAGCGCTCATCTACTTGGATGTTCTGAAAACCCCATGCTGTTACTCTGCTCTTGGCATCAGGAATTATGAACTTAGGCAGCAAGGAGAAGGAAATCAAGGGAATGGAAATTTTCTTTGATCACTATTACATGTACACTGTTATCAGTTTGCAGAGGCAGACAGCTTCACGAGGCACTGCTAAGCCTTCCCTCCTCGCAGTGGTTAGCAGAAGATAAACTTAAAAATCAGAAAGCAGGTATATCACAAATGTGTGTTCAAACAAGGCCAGTGTATGAGGTGGGAAAGCCAGAGGCATATCAGGAGAAAGGAAAGAAAAAGCATAACTGTTATGTACCTGGGATCATGTTTGCTGCCATCCAGGGATGTAAGAGGGGCTCGGACATTTTCTTCTACCCAAAACACCTCTCAGCATAAGAAAGGGAAGCAAGGAGGGGATGGTCATCCTACAAACCCTAACAACCTCAGCTGCCAGTCACTTTGCTAACTGCTCTGCATGCTGTGCTCTCCACACAAGTGTCCACAGATGTCTGAGACAGGGCTTTGGCAAAGTAGTAGCCTGTGGATATAGACCAGCATCAGCTTGAATAACGACAGATGGAGAAATTCCTAAACCTCGTTCTGATCACAGAAATTAACAAAATACCTGATTCAAAAAGGATGTACTCATTCTAAACCTAACAGCTGACTTAGTGAGACCTGGATAGTTTGGGAAAAAAAAAGGAAAGAATTCAGCTGGTGAAAAAACAAGTGTGCAGTGATTCAGATGAAACTCTCAAACTAGAACAACCTGATCTGATGAACTGTCATTTTATGTTCTGAGGAACTACAATATGTTTTGCTATTCTAAAGATCACTGTTGTTTTCCTTCTGCTAAACCCACTGGCAATAGCTGCAGAATTAGAAGCAGCAAATGACTAGAAGGGTCATTATTTTAGCTATTAGCATTTAGGAAACTTTTTAACCCACTGACTGCTAATGGACTTAGCTAAAGGAAAATTAGGTAGTTACTGTGTGAAGCACATCAGTAGCCTGAAAACTTCCTACAGATCCTACATCACCGTTGATCCACATTATGTCATCAAAACAAAAACGTGAAGAATTCTGACTGACTGGTATCTTCATCCTAACACTACATTTCTTCATTTTTTTCCAAACAAAAACCCAGCGCTTGACTCCCCACAGAGAAATGATCTATCTCTACATGATTTCCAATGTCTGTGGTCTGTACCTTACTGGATAAAACTGATTAGCACGGAGTCTACAGAAAAGACCTAGGGAAGCAAAGCTCTTAAAATTGTATATAAGGTGTGAATCAAGAAGTGGAAGAATAAAGATTGTCCTAGTTGGGAAGGACTTGAATGCAAGTGCCTTTGTTATCTAGAGGAGCAATAGGGTAGCAAGTACCAAAGAAGAACATAAAAAAAGTATATTGGCATTGTAGAGCTAAATGTGGCTCTAATCATCTAATCATAAACTTGGATACAAGGTTTTGATAAGTGTGCAGGAGACTGGTTTGCTTTCTTGGCCCAGCTGGCATTTAGACTGAAATAAAACACAAATACTAACACTGCTTAATTTTTAGCATGGACACAGCCATAAACAGCCTGTAGACAGATTAAAGGCACCAATCTACTCCTAATGAAATCCATCTCTACTCCCCTTCAGATACGTCACAGCGATTGTATGTTTCAAAAGCAATCAGAAATATTGGGACTTTATTGTCCAAAACCTTTGTTGCTCATGCCATATTGCCTCAGTTGGCCAAATAATACACCATGATGGAATGATATACTGCTAATAACAGAAGCTTTCTGCTACCAGGTGTTCTCACATTTTGCTTCATTTTGAGGCAGCATGAGAACGGTCTAGTTCCATTACACAACTGCATATAGTGTCTCCACATTTGAGGCAGAAATAAACTGGCTGCCTAAATTTCAAATATAATTTAAAAAAAAAGAAGATGGGATATCCAGATTATATCTATGTCATACATTCTTCCTCCATATTTCCTTTCATGGGCCTTTTAGCTAGATGACCTCAGCTTGCCTAGCAGGCAAATATCCTTTCTGGATGAATCCTGGACCAGCCTGTGCCTTCAACTGACCTCTCACACTTTCTCTCAAAAACCCTGGTTGGTTTTTTTTTTCAGGGAGTTAATGCTTTTCAGCCCTCTGGCTTCAGAGCAATCACTGGAATACATAATTCCACAACCTGGGCACCAGCAAAGGATTGGCCAAAAAACCAAATCACACTAGAGAAGCAGCAAAGGATTGAAGCAAGGTATTTCTAAGTATCCTTTTCATAAGTCCTAGTAATGCACTGGCACAGCAAGATCTAAGAGAGTGTCCTCCATGCTAGAGAAGAAGCCAGACACACAAGATGCATGGGGATTCTGCAGCTATTCGACCTGCATCAGCTGTCTCCGTATCTACACATCTACCCAAGAGACCTGGCAAAAAATGCTGCTGATTTCTTGGGCAACAACCTACTCCTGAAATGCTTTTGCACTGCATTTCATGCCCAGAATTTTCTGCTCTTCCTAAAATGAGAGTTGCATTCATACCAACAGATGGAAAACATCATCATCTGGAGTTGGATCCATGCCTTGCTACTGGCTGGAACAAAAGCCATAGAAGTACTCTAGTTAGCTGACTTAAAAACATTTGCTTCTAGTGGTCTGTGGATGAAAAATTTTCTCACAATACACTGCTGAAAAATGCACACAGTGATGTGTCTCAGTGAAGTACCTGTAGAGCTTTCTGTGCTTCAACAGAGTGCCAGTGCAGAGTGCCTCTGATCTGACTTGCATGTGCATCTGCAAGTAACAACTCTGTGGTAAAAACACTTTAAAGTAGCTATGCAAGAAACAAAGTCAAGCAAACAGACAAAAAACCCCAACACCCAGAACTCCACAAAAAGCACAACACATGGAGCAGCTGAGAAAGGATTCCATCATAAGCAGGCCTGTCACAGCAGAGAAGACAATACTGTAATATGACAGGAAGAAAATGCATCAGCAAATCAGAGGGAAATCCCTAGTCCCAGAACTTGCAGTCTCTTGGAGAGAAAGGAGAAATAAAGTCACACATGAACGTCAGGGAGTATTTCAGGAATCTGAGGATGGGGCCTGAGATTGGAAAGGGGGGGGCTTTCCCATCACTAAGAGTCAATCCCAATCAATGCTTCACTGAAGAGTTTACATGAAAAAGTAGAATAGAGAAGTGGCTGCCAAATCCCCAGCCATGAAACCCCAACATTAAGGAATTCTCTGAAGCAACATTTTGATGGTTGAACTGTACTGTGGGTCTGCCATGGTACTATCATTCTGCAAAGCTGTTATCCACACTGTTCAGTGCAGCACCATCATTCATATCCACAGAGCAGTTTTCTTTCTCCTTCTGCCTCCAGACCTTCCATGAGTAAATCTTTTTTATCGATACGGTCTGTTATACTGAAGAGTAGAAGATTTATCACCCAACACTTCAGCCCTCTCGTCTCATGGGCTGCAGTTTTTCAGACTGTGGGTCAGGGACCTTTCCATTTCACTGTAACACCCAAGAGACTGGTTTATCTGCAATGTGAATTTCACGTACCTTCAGTAGTTCCCACTCAAGAGAAAATTTAAACTACCATTCAAAACTGACTAAAGCTCCATCTGTTGTGAGAAAGCTACATTATTTTAGACTACTGTCTCTTCAACTCCCAGGTTCTGTCCACTGCATCCCTCCAAGCCCCAAATAAAGACAGGAAGGGTGCAAGTGCCACAGGTTGCCCAGAGAGATGGTGGACGCCCCATTCCTGGAGAGGTTGGACAGGTTGGATGAGGCCCTGAGCAACCTGATCTAGTTGGGGGTGTCCCTGCTTCTTGCAGGGGGGTTGGACTAGATGACCTCTGGGAGTCCCTTCCAACTCTAGCCAGTCCATGATTCTATGATTAAGTGACTTGGACAGGGTTGAGGTTTCTTCCTATCCATGAGAGAGCCAACATATCTGTGAGAAAACTACAACCATTCTTCTCACAAGTCAGCCTCCACCTATCAGATGCTGGATTTGTTTGGCCTGGCTTGTAAGTGCTAAGTGCCCTTACCTGAGTGACTGAAGATTGGTAAGGAATTGTTGATCCTGCCCTTTGGAACCCTTGAAGCAATGTCCTGAGGCTAAAATGTCAAGATTTGATGCTGCTGCAGGTTGTCCCCTGCATTTTGCATCCACAGTCTGGTATTCTGTGAAGCACAGTCTCTGCTACCCGCGAAGCAATTTCTAAGAACCAGAGAGAAATGGAACTTTTTAAGAAAAGTAGGACAGAAATCCAATTAACTGCAGATACTTTAAAAGCTCTGTAATACTTTATTCGGTGTTAACAGTACCATTAACTACTTCCTTTACCAGTTAAGTGTTCTGGGATGGGGAGTGGGGTTGGGAAAGGGGTGTTAATCAAGCTTCTCTAGATTATAGCCAGTATAATTTACCACGATTTTTTTACCATTCCTGAAATCCAAGGATGACCTTGACTTCACAATTTCCTGTTTCCATTTTAAAAGAATGTCACATAGCATAGTTTTAAGGATAACTTTTGAGAGGAAAAAAAAAAGTACTATTTATTACGGATTTGTTTTATTTCAATTGGCAAGGAAACATAAAGAAAACAATTACAACTGTTCCAAAAAGACTATTCACCAAAGGCAAGCATTAAAATAAAATTATTTTTTCTGGTTTCAGCTGCTAAGAGCAATGTAACTCATCGTGCAGGATCAAACCACCAATGTCTACTCATAACAGGGTACGGTTATGTAAAATTAAGGCTGGCACTGCACTGTGCCCAGATACTTGAGGTTTGGATCCTTAACTATGAATTTCCTTCCTTTTATGATCTTAAGCCAGAGAACAATAGCTGTGTTTTAATCTTGCCTTTTGTGAATTTTCTTGGTCTTTCTTTTCAAGTGTTTACATACAGTGATACAGCCCTGAGTGATGCCACAAAGTAACACACCATCTAAATCTTGCTGTTTACTATATATGCTCTGATATCACTCAAGGTTGAACAAATCAATTATCTCCCCCCATGGAATGATAATGGATTCATAACAAATATATATTTTTTTTCATGTCACTCACCCATGTCTGCATCAGATGGGATGCATATGATTAAAGGCTGCAATATTATGATTCCCCAAACTTATTCTAAATTATTTTCAAATGGAAAGAGAAAAAGATGTCTGGAAAGAACCTTCATCAGTATTACCAAGTCCCTTTGTTCTTCTCATTTATGAAGACTACATGACTGGAATTCTGCATCAGATTTTCTTCAGCCATTGCAAACTGGTTTGACTTTACTACAGTCAATAAACAATAAAAAGAATACTTAAGAAATAAAACCAATTTGTGCAAGCTTTTTCTTTTCTCCTCAATCTCATATTTTCTTTTGTATTACAAAACTAGCTGTGTAAAATATAGATGTGTGAAAAAATTATGAAGATGATGAATGAAGATAAACTCATCAGTTATTAGGGAGAAATTCTGCAATGGACAAGTTTTTAGAACTTAACATTTTCCAGAGGAACTTGAACAAAACTGTTATTTAATAAGATGGAAAGGAGACACTTTTCTTNTTGCTAGTTGGGCAGGAAAACCAAAACAGCTTCTAAAAACAGAACTATACCTGATAAATGTTGATGTACTATTCAAAACAGCACCTATTCTGGATATCTACCTGATACTTCTCCTTCCTATTAAACATATTGGATCTGATCCTCTTTGTATGACAAACACAAGCACAACCCACTGGGACTCAAGTTTCCTCAAGTCTATCAACGTCACTTCATCTTACAGATTCAGAACTAAGATGAACTAACACTATGCTGTGTTCTCCAAAGCATGCTCTCTCCTTACTTTATTTTGCAGATAAATATTCACCAACACCCACTATGACACCTAGAACATCACCCACTGCAGGGATACAGGCTAAGATAGCTTTTGGTCAGTTATGATACCCAGGTATAAACAGAACAGCACTTCAATCCTTCAAGTTTTATTAAGACCCTATATTCTACAATACAACTAAAAGCAGCACAACCAGACCCTCTGTTTAGACTGTCATTCCTTCGTTTTGCACCCAGGTAAACCTCTGAATGCATTGTTTCCACAGAAGACAGGGACATCCATTTCTTGCACCCATTTCTGTGGCATCCAGATAATAATATAGAAAAATGCAGAAAAATATAAAAATCAGTGTGTTTCTCAAGAAATGCAAAAGTTGTCATAGACTAGAGGTACTGGTATTCAATCAGTAAATCCATGTTGCATCCCTCCACGTGCTACTCTCCAAGTGATATTCACTGTCGCTACAGAGGGGTCTGTCTGCAAGTACATAGGGGAGATATAAAAATAGAGGGGGGTAGATTTAGATTGGATATTAGAAAAAAGTTCTTTCCTGTGAGAGTGGTGGAGCACTGGAACAGGTTGCCCAGGGAGGTGGTGGATGCCCCATCCCTGGAGACATTCAAGGCCAGGTTGGATGAGGTCCTGAGCAAGCTGATCTAGTTGGGGGTGTCCCTGCTTCTTGCAGGGGGGTTGGACTGGATGACCTCTGGGAGTCCCTTCCAACTCTAACTGTTCTATGATTTTAAGTACAACCCCCAGCAGTTGGATAGCACAGTCTGAGGCACACAGGACTCTGGCAGCAGACCCAAATATACCTGGGAGCTCAGGTATATATGTCCTTGTGTTGAGGGCTCCAGAGCTAGACACAGTACTCCATGTGAGGCCTCAGCAGAGCAGAGGGCGTGAAATCACCTCTCTGGATCTGCTGGCCACACTTCTTTTGATGCAACCCAGGATGCAACTGGCATTCTGGGCTGCAAGTGGTGGCACACTGATGGCTCATGTCCAGTACCCCCAAGTCCTTTCCTGCAGGGCTGTTCCCTATCACATCCCTGGCCTGTACTGGTATAGAGGATTGTCCCAACACAAGTACAGGACCTTGCACTTGTCCTTGTTGGATTTCATGCAGTTTGCACAGTCTCACCTCTCTAATGACCTACATAACCACATTTTACTGTATTTGCATTCTTCAGTGAAAAACATACTTTCTGATTAGAATTAATTTGACACATCTGAAAACATAGTTAACTTGCCTGCATCTTCCTTTTTGACACAGAGGAGAGCACATTCATGCTGGTTTGAGTTCAGTGATGTGTATGTCTTCTTGTGCAATCTGAACCACAATCTTTCTAGGCTTTTTTAAGCTTCCATTCCTGAAGGATGGTAAATCTAGCATTAAAATTTAAGCATGCTTTCTGTCTACTGAAGAGAATACAGAGAAGTTAGGCCTTCCCACAGTCAACCCAAGGTCAACCCAGCTCTGGGGATACTGCACTTCCAGGATAGAGGTATAAATCTGTTCTCCTACTATCAGGGCAGCAATGGCCACAGAGACTCATGTAACATCACTATTTAGTATCCTTTCTGGAAAAAAAATCCCCTTTTTTTTTTCTTTTTTGTTGTAATTGGGAGCACTACTAATTGTTGGATGGTAATAACTGATCTAACTTGGATAGGGAAGGATTAATTTCCTAGCACCTTTCTAGTTTTGTCCTATCACATGAATATTTACATGAATGTAAGATTAACACTTTATTCTAATATAAAAATGTTTTTGTTATCTAATCACCCTTTCAAGCTATGTTAAACAAAATATTTTTAAACAAATGGCTGATCAGCAACTAAGCAAAAGAATTCTAATCTAACTCAGCTTCTTGCATCTGCTTCAGGATAAGCTTTGTACAGGTTTTTTTTTCTAACAAGCACAACCAACCATGTTTATGTGGTAATCCAAATTGGCGGGAAAGCCTAAAACTTATTTCTTTTTATGAAGATAAATGGAATTATGAACACTTGGTGGCCAAGATGACAAGAAAAAGCTAGAGGAAGGCTCACTTCAAAAGCCTATCAAAATATGTTTCTGATAATACTTTCAGATTTTGTACAACAATATGAATCTTAGTTAAAAGGAGGCTTCCACTATTTAAAGAAATTAACCATATTCCAGAATGACTAAAAGTCCCATTAGACTTACTGTTTGCTTGTTTTGTTTTGTTTTTTTTTTTAAATACTATCTTGCTCCTGTTGAGACTCTGAATCCCTGTGCCCTTGGGGTAGGTACTGTCCATGTCCACATACCAGAGGAGCCTCTGGCACTGCCACACTACAAACCAACAATACCACTGAAAGCACACCCAATCCAATGACTCTCTTGCTTCGTCTTCCCTCAGAACCCAAGCAAGCTCTGTATTTCCTAACACTTCACCAACAGCTTCAGAAACAAATCCAAGACATTCCCAACAGCAAAGCTATGGTAGATGTATCCATGCAATTCTCCTGGTAGGAGAACAGCCTACACTGTCAGAGGATGTATTTTTGCTGGTATAGCCTGAGTTCCTGAAATAATGACATGTCAGGAAAGTAACCCTACTTCCAGTACTCCTCTTTACAGCAGAGCTTCTGCCAAGAGAGCTATGTCATTTGAACTGGGATTCTTCCCACACATCTCACCAGCATAACCCTGCTGGCAAGGCTCTGAAGTATAGCCAAGCTTCGTGTGTGAAGCAATCGCAGAGATCATCTTTTTCCATGTCTCCATGTGATACGAGTTTTATGTGAGACAGAAAGGTTATTAAAAATCTGTCAACCCAAATGCCCTGTTTGTCAAGTGGAAGAAAACACCACAAAAGATACAAAGAACAACAGTCAAAGGAAAATGTTGCTGCATTTTCATCATATGAAAGTGTTTTGTGGGGTGTGCAGTTTTTTGCGTTTTTTTATTTTTTTGTTAATTAACAGTGTCTTGCTTGCATTAATTACAAGAAACATTTGAGTCAACTGTTCCTGGCTTGGATTAATTTCATTATTCAAATTATCCTGAATTTATAACACATTTGTGTGTGTTTCATATTGGGACAGTTTTAATCTTAGTAAATTAAGAGCTACAATCTGTTTCATTTGATTGTATTCCATTACACTTTGTTCTCATATAATAACTACCCTTCAGAATTCAAAAGGCTTATCATTTTGAGCTGCAGTCAAAAATAAGAATGACTGACTTCAGCAGGGAGTATTACCAAGCTGGATTTTCTGATCCTCTTTATCCACTAAGGAAGTACCATCTAACTTTGGGGCCACTTGGATCTATATATGCAACAACCTTGTTGGAAAAAAGTTCCAAACCTGTTTTTTCCCCCTTAGGGCATAATGTCAGATATGAAAGAAGGGTGAATTGCTTTGTATAAAAATACACCAAAATGGGTCTATGCAGTTAAAAACTCAGATCAGCAACATTTAGCAGGAAAACGTATCTAGGTGAATGGATCTTTCCTGTGCATAACCTCACTCTGTTGGCTTCACACACAAGCTGCTTCCATAGTTCCCAGTGTTTTGGTTACACAGTAATTTGGTTACAAAATAGACTCGTGATTGTTTCAAGAGAAAGGGAGGACTTCTTTTAGGCTAATTCTTGCACCACTGGAGAAAATCCAGTAGTACATTAAATCAAATTAAATCTATCAGAGTAAATTATTAAAGATCTTACATAAAGAGAACACTAGAATACAAATTTGAGTTTGAAACAGCCACTGCCCATTCTCTTCTCATTATTTTCTCTGAAAAACCAATCAGTTCTTTCATTATGGGTCAGATGCCCAGTAACTCACACAATCAGAACTTAATACAACTCATGAGCAAGAACCAGAACTGCCACAGAACCCAAGCTATTTCATGTCCTGAGTTATTTTCAGATTGGTAGATTGTCATCAAATCTACAATGATAAATACTTGCATGACAGTGATTTTTGTGCAGCTGTCAAAACTTTTATGAAGACTCAAATGCTTTTTGGAATAGAATTAGGCCACTGGATCAAATGACGACACATAAATCCTCCATCTTAACAAAGGTTTTACCTGTCGCATCTAATAAAGAATCAGCTTGGATACACACATTTAAAGAATTACAAAAAATAACAACACTGTTCTATGAACTCCTTCCAGTATCATGAAGCACTATTTATGACTGTAACTTCAGCATGGACTGGAAACCTACATGCATGCTCTCCCCGTGAGGCTGAAAAGAGTATTGTGAATGATTTCACCAGCAAATACTTCTCTCCTGGTAGAGCATAAAGCTGGCTCTGAGATTAAAAGGTCAGACTTGATTGCCTGTCTAAATCGACTCAATGAGGACTGTGACAATGACCTGTCAACTTCAGATGAAATCATTTATTTATGGATTATAGTCATAGGTTTACCTGGATACTGAGAATACAAATAGGTCATGGGATGTACTTTAAGAAAAGCATACTGCCTTACTTAAGCAATCAAAACTCCACTAGCTAGTCACTCCTATGCACTACCAAAACTGTAAGCTTTACTGTTTTACATTATCATTTCAGAGAAAGAACATATCAACATTTTCAGTGTAGGGAAATATGCTCCGCTATTACAGTTCCAAGCTCCTGGATGGCCTCTCTGCAGAGCTTAGGATTTTACAGTACAGTGATATAATGTTCTCTCAGAAAATATTACTCTCTGAAGAGCCTGATAAATGTTTATCTTTGGCTCTTTTTCCTTCCTGTTTAAACAGTACAGTTTCTATACTCTTTGATAAATATTCTGGTTTAAATGTAATGATTTCATACCCGAGCTTCTAACATTTCTACGCTTGTGAAATTCATTCTGTTGTCTGCTGTGGCTACAGAGATGTCACCAGACAACACTGCTGGCTTGACTGATGCAAAATGGAGCTGTTCCTAACACACCTAAGTCATACAACTCTATTGGCTAAATTCTAAGCTCCTGTTCACATTTTATTTTATCATACAATACAGTATCTCTAATAAATTGTACCTGGCTGCACAGTCCGGATGAAGTCTACACATACTACTTTTTTTTTTCCAAAGTCACAGGTCCTATGCTATTTATGAGACTACAAAACTTGCATGGGACTCCTTAATTTCAGACAGAAGGACTTCAATGATGTTTGGCTCCTCTGCATCTCTGCATTTTCCGCCAGGTCAGCGGCCGAACGCCTTGCACTTCTGTACAAAGTCTAATAAAATTACACAAAATGACAGCAAAGATAAAATGAATGCATCTTACATTCATTTTAAACCATTATACAGTCCAAATGGGGAAAAATATAAGTAAGAAAGGGGCTAAGCATTGATAACAAGAAAAGGAAATACTGGAAATAAGAAAATATATTTGGGTAAAAAAAAGAAAAGTCCAAGCTACACAGAGCAAAAATATAATTGCCCTGAGAACAATGATTTCTTTGGCTGCAGCTTTGTTCAGTCACCCCTGACTGACTGGAAAGTTGATGTACAACCTGTTGTCTCTGGTGGAAAGCCTGTGTTATTCTCTCCTCTGTCCGTAGATGACAGCAGTCCTCAACAATACACCCACATACAGTTCGGAAAATGGGTCATTCCTGTTCAGGGAAGTCCAGGACTTAAACTGTTTGGGAACTGAACCACCTCCCACCCCAAAGTGGGTGCATCCTGCTGAGCCCCAGTGAATCAATGTGGACAATTGTCAGTTGGTGTGTTTTTATAAATGGACATACACTTTCAAGTTCTACCTTCTTTTCCATACACATTTACCACAACTGTTCAGAAAACGGATCTATACTAGTAGGATTCTATATCTATTCCTTGTGAAACACAAGAAGCTCAACCAGAAAAGCTAGTTACACTTGTAAAATGGTATTTGAACTGAAAAAAAAAAAAAAACCAAAATATATTTAAACACATCTGAACATACAAGGTAACAAGCTAAGAGAAAAATGCTTATTACTGTAACAGCTGTAAAGCAGCCCTACTTTGCTTGTTGATCCAGTCAGGTAGTCTTTTTCTGCTAATCCTTGCATACTCCCTATTTCTACACCTATGCTTAGCTGTCCAATAGCTGTCATCTGATACATGTCATCTGAATGGGAGGTGATTCTCCCCCTCTACTCTGCCCTTGGGAGACCTCACCTGGAGTACTGTGTCCAGTTCTGGAACCCCCAACACAAGAAGGACATGGACCAGTTGGAGANGTTGCCCAGGGAGGTGGTGGATGCCCCATCCCTGGAGATGTTCAAGGCCAGGTTGGATGAGGCCCTGAGCAACCTGATCTAGTTGGGGGTGTCCCTGCTTCTTGCAGGGGGGTTGGACTAGATGACCTCTGGGAGTCCCTTCCAACTCTAGCCATTCTATGGTTCTATATACTCAAAGGTAGAACCATGAGGAACTCCCAGAACTGAATTTTTTTTCCTACAGAAAATGTTCATTCATTCAGCAGCAAAACTCACTGTAGTACAAAATGTCTAAGAGCAAGATAAATATACAAGATAAATATAAAATGTGAACAGAAATCAAACGGAAATCAGTAATCTAAAAACATTTGCCATTTTGACTTTAAAATGCAAACTGAAATCAAACTGAAATCAGTAATTAAAAAACATTTGTTATTTTGACTTTTTCAGAGTTAAAAGTTTTCATTTTGAAACAAACTTCCTTTTTTCAATATATATACATATATTTTATATGTATTTTTATATTCCCTTTATATTTTATGGCAAAATACACTATGTACTGGAAAAAGCAGAATGTAAGAGAAACATTATTTCAGAAGTTTCAGTTTGAGTTTTTTATCTGGGAGCAGGGGGCTTGGAAGTAGCAGAGAAGATGGGTCTTTGAGAGAAAAGAGATTATGTATTGCAAGAACCTCACCACCTGAAAGGGTTTGTTTTCTGTACAACTGGACAATGACCTACAACAGATAAAATACTGCCACCATCAAGCCTAGTGCACAACCAGCACAACTCTCCAGCAAGGTGTGTTGGAGAGGGAGCACCACTGGCAGGCTGAATGCAGCCTCCCACCAACCTGCGTGTTACAGCGACAGTCCTGGTTGCAGTTCTCTGTGCTCCACCACACTTCCCTACCTGCAGCTGAAAGCTAATAAATAAATAAATAGATGAACAGAATTGTGTCCCACACAAACTGCAGCATGACATCATACAGCCTTTTCTCACAGCAGATCTGCAGTGTCCACCTCAGCCATACTAATGGCTTCCACACCACTGCATGCTGAGCCAAGATGCACAACTAAATCAAAACTGTGCTGGAGCAGGGGTCTGGCTCACACCTCAACTAACTCCTGATCTTTATTGCACCTTTTTTTCCAAAGGGCTGGAGTCATTCTTATTTCCCATTTGTTCCCTATAAAGTCTCTGTTCAAAAATGTATTACTGAAGCATTGTCATGGAAACAGGAACAGCTAAAACTTTACTTTAAAAGCAATCTTGAAGAGTTTTAGGCAGTTTTTCTCAGACCACAGTTGCTATAAGTTTTCAGGCAGAGCCATAACAGACATCACTGGTCATTAAAGAGGATCTCCAAGTGTGTTTTTATACATGTACAGTGACCCTCTTTATACTACAGAAGGGTGTGGGGGACTCTTTTGTCTTCTGGTCTCCTCCTTCCCATTTGTCAAGTATTTCCACCTGCTCTTCCTTCCTAACAACTAAAGGATGGTGCACATCATTTTACTGCCTTTGTCACTCAACACCAATTTGTAAAACTAGCACCAGCCAGTGCCACTGGCATTGCCTTCCCTATAAAATGATACAACCAGAAAAATCACAGGGCTTGCTCTGCAGTGATCACTGCTCTCCTCTGTTCCAGAACTGAGAAGATAGGGACATTTTATCTATCTGCAACCTGATCACAGAATCACTGGATAAGTCAGGTTGGAAGGGGCTTCAGGAAGCCTCCACTCCACCCTCCTGCAAGGTCACCTATGAGAACAGAGAAGGTTACCTGGGGTTTTACTGAATCAGGATTTGAAAGTTTCCAAGGATGGAGGCTGCACAACCTCTCCAGGCAACCTGTTTCACTCTCTGTCCTCATAGCAAAAATAAAATACATTTGAATATGTTCTTACTGGAACTTATCCTTAAGTAAACCAACCCCTGTAATAGGCATAAAGAATATGAACTTATTTTTTAATATCATCCAGTTGGCCTTACCAAATCAGAGGCAGTGCTGCCTAATGGAGAAAAACTATAAAAATATAAAATATAAAAAATATAAAATACAGTGGTGATTTTTTGGGGTACTTCTAACAGGAGCTTTGCTAGCTTGGTGACTGACATTTATTTTATGGAACCTTTTTATGCTTAGTAAAAGAAGTGATATTAAAAAGTGTGAGAATGATGGTAATAATATTGATGAAAATATTTATTGTTGCTAAAGCAAAATATCTAAATGTACATAAATCTATAGATACACATTTACATGTGTATTCATACATATGTAGACCCCAGCACAGCTGTAACCATCCCTAACATTAGCTAGCTCTGAATTATCCTCATCCAGGTAGGTACTAAATCCTATAAACATACAGGTATATAAATATGTGTGTGTGTGTGATTGTGAGAGTGTGTAAGTATGTTTGAATGCACACACGCACATAGATATATACATAAACTTACTCTGTTTCACATGTGTGTACATATATCTCCTAACTTAACTTTTATCTTTAAACTGTGATGGTCCCAGGTATAAAGTTGCTCATCCATAAGACACAAATCAAGTTTCTTTACCTTCTACATTAAAAAAAACAAACCACACCCAACACAAAAGCCCTCAAACAAACCAAAACACAAACCTCAATGTTTGTGCTACAAGTGCTGTTTTGGGGGTTTGGGCTTTTTTTTTTTTTTTTGGTTTCCAAGGCCACTGAAAACACAGAAACTGAGAAATTTGATCAAAATTCCAGAGCATTACTCCACCCTTATGAAGGTGTGTGTTATTTATATAAACAGATATTTTACACTTACCCAACGAAAGACCTTTCTAGACAGCTATTGTAAAGTACCAGACAAACTAAGCCTTCAGAAACACGAACATATAAAGCTCATGGGAAGCTTTGATTCTGTAAGGGGTTAAACAGAGAATGATCTGAAGAAAACATCAGCTGCTTTGCAGCCTGCATAAGAAACATTTGCTCCCCTACAACAAGGCTGCAGTAGAAAGCCAAATGAAGCAGCCAGATCATTAAAGGATGGAACAGTGCAGATGAAACCCTAATTCAAGCACCAACACAGAATCATGGTATGAGATGTTAGAAAGGCCATGCTAAGTGCTTCTCCCTTGCTTAAAAGCATTGCTTTATAAGGTTACCACTGAAAGTGAGCTTGCACATTCTGGCTCCAAGATCTACTCAAATACATGGCAGTTTTCTTGCCAATTTTGCTACAGACCTTATTACAGAACAAAAATCCTCCACCCATAATCAACAAATACTAGACATGCTGTACCATACTAATGATGTATGCTGATGCTGGATTTTCCTTAAAAGAGTACACACTGCTTTCAAGAGCATGTAGTTGTATAAAGCTTATGATATTAACCATTAAATTGTATGCTGCACACCTACCTTTTATCAACCCCAAGAGAAGTTATTTTCCTAAGGAGAGACAAGGACTATTTTCTGGTGTCTAACTGGAATGACAGGGAAAAAATTGCAAAGTACAGATAATTCACCTAGTAGTCTTAACACTAAACACATATATAATACATATGTAAGTAAATATACATGTGTGGGGGTAAGAATGTACTTATTGATCAGAATTCCATTTTTTCTTTAAAAAATGTTTCATTACTGTCAGGATAAAAATTTTCCCACTATCCATGCCCCCCTTCCTCAGTACTGAAGGAAAAAAGCATTATCCACTGCATTCCTCTTGCACTCTCCCACACCTGCATGCTTCCCAATCAGATGGTTACACAGAAGACAAGTGGCCATAGGAGGAGGACTGCTGTCAGCTAAGAGAAAAGGGATTGCAGCTCACTTCCAGATCTTCCTCCAGCCCTGTTCAAGCAGAGAGGGTCTGCAGGGAGCACCAACTCACCCTGGGGAAGGTGTTGGAGAAAAGCAGCCCTCATCTGACAGCACAGAGTACAGCAAGGGTACAATGAGAAGAAGGGTCAAAACTAATGCCAGAGGTTTCATAATAGTGAGATGAGTGATTAGGCCTAAAAGGTGGTTATTTGTTTCTGTTCATAACATGACACTTTCAGTCAGGTAGCAAAGTACACAATATTAATGTATTTCTAGGTTGAGATACTTGGATTGAGCCAGTAGAAGAGCTAAAATGACAGCCAAGCTCTCAGAAGCTCACAAGACAAGTAAGAAATGGAGCCTGGCAGGTCCAATGAGAAGGTGGCAGCCTAATTCAAATATTTTCATTGCTATGACCTCTTAGCACCCACACTGTTCCCAGTGTCAGTGGCAGGTACTGAGAGCCTGGGAAGTTCAAGCCATTTTCATTAAGGTGTTTAAAAATAGCAGTCCTGTTTGAGGAGGCTGACACCAACTTCCAGAGGAATTGATCAGCTCCATTAAGTAGACAGATTTTGGGCAAGTGAGAACATTTTGATAAATGCTTCCCAAAAGGACCACGGGGACAAAGGGGGAGTTTAAGGGAAGCTGTGAGAGAAACTCGGAATGAAATGTAAGGGGAGAGGAAGGACACCGGGCCCCAGCCAAGCCTTCGTTACCGCTTTTAACATGTGCCTGGAACTGTATATATGTGACTGTAAGAGGGAAATGAGCCAGAACAAATAAAATTGCAAAGCAAATGCTAAACATGTTTTTCTTCCCCACCTCATGGGAGAATAAATATTTTATCCTGCTACAGTTCTATTATTTATCTTCTTCATACCACATCCAATTGGGAAGTGAAACTGTTAAGACTTAATGTCAAGGTTTAAGGGAACTGTTTCATTTTGAGTTCAAATGCTTCAGTTTGGCAGTAGAACATCTGCTTCAAATGTTTCAAAGGCTCTTGACATTTACTACGCTGTGCCCCCAAAAATTCAAGTGAGAGCACCGCTGTGTACACTGTAAAACTGAACACTCTTCACGGTGTGCCCCTCGTACGCTGTACGTCACCGATGTGCCACCCTGCACTGAGGATTTTATTTCAACAATGCACCAATAACACACTTTTTATTAGAGTGATAAAAATATCACTCATTTCTTAGTATAAATAAAGATGACAGGTTCTATAAAAGAGAGAAGGAAAACAGGGGGTGGGGAATGAAAAAGATTTACAAGAACCACAGTCTGCTCTTCGGTATCACCCTACAGCACCACTTTGTCACTCTAACTGGAGTTCAGAGTTGGCGTGTTTTCTCAGTAAACATCAATTTTTAAAAAGGCTTAAAAAATCATGTCTTTTCATATGTCTTATGGGTGTTTCTGAGATTACAAAAGAAATAAAAAGAATGGAATTTTCTCATTGTATTAGGGTTTTTTTTCATTTGCTTGCAAGTGACCTTACAACCCATAAATTTAAAAATTGTAGAAACAGATTTTAATTGAATCTTTTATATAGTAAAAAGCAGCCAAAGACTGTTAACATCAAAAGAAGGCATTATCTACTTCAAGGCCAAATTTACTGAATTTCCTTACAATAAGTAATGAAAACCATAATGTGAAAATTCTTTGTCTTTAAGGCATAACAAATACAAATCACAAGTCAAAATGATAACTAAAACCAATCCCCTTCCTTACACCACAAGATCAGTAAAAGAATAAAGTCCTCCTCAAATGCACATGTCCCTCATACACTGTGTGGGTCAGTACCAAGTATATTATTTCATGCTATGAGTGAAGAAAAAGGTTTCTACAGCACCTGTGGGCTGCTCAGTGGTCCAAATAAATATCCCATCTACACTTAAGTATACAAAATAGCAAAAGTATGAGTCCTACATAATTGCTACTTATCCATCAACCCCATGCAGAAGTTCTCAATCCAAACTGACAGTCCACACCAAGAAATAATGTATAAAAAAAACCTTCTGGCTGTTAAAATCACAGCGGGAAGCAAAACATACATAGGTGAATATGGTCTTTGGACTTAACTTGCTACACTGTGTCCTCCATGGATCATAAGACCAATGAAATGTAACACAAAGTGCTAGAAAGATCTTATCTTAAAAGCAAGCAGCTCTTCTCTGACAGGATGGCAGCAGGTTATTTCAAGGGTAGGGATTGAGAAAAAGGCACAGGTGTCAGTGGAAAATGCTTCCACTGCCTGGAGAACTGAGGCATGTTTAATTATAATAGCATTGATATATTATTGCTGGAGTAAGAGCTGCTGCAAAAGACTGCAAAGCTGGTATACCTGGCCTAGGCTTTTGCTCTCCAGGAAGAAAAATGAGCCAAAAAGGGCTATGCATAGAAAGTTCAAATCAGTACTAAATTTGGACTCATATTATGCAACCTAGTACAAGGGGATATTTTTCACACACTCAGGCAAATGTCATAGCAGGGGAAAGAGATGCTGACCAGGATGTGAATGAAGCCAAGTTACTCTTCCAAAGAACTCTCCAAAAAACACTTGGTAAGAAAGACTCCAGTTTTCAAACACATGTTACCAAAAGAGGCTAGAGAAAAACAGAAACAACATAAGAAAGAGTTAAATTTGTCACTCTCAAGGCAGTTCTGCAGGCTATGTATCCAGCCAGCATACTCAAGGTATTACAGTACAGCAAATACATCTTTGCTTCTTTTAGTCTTAATACACACAAGGTGACTGAGATTCTGCTGCAAATATACCGGTTCTGTGAGGTGCAGCCAAGATACCTGGGGTGGGACAGGGGCTGTCACTTACTGACCCTGGACAGAACACGTGCTTCAAAGGTGGGATGTATAGCACAGCTGTTGTTTGCCATAATCCCACCAAGGCCCTGGAAAAGCAGTGTGATACCTTCCCCATTTTTAGACATGAAAGACACCTTGCACCCCACTCCGTAACAAATCAAGTATGAGATGGATGACAGTCACTTAGTATTACGATAATAAATACAGGGTAAAAGTGAGTGTTCATGTTTCTGCAGCACAGAATGAACTACACAAATGTGTTTGCATTCAACTTCAGTGACAATGTTCTGCTATTAATGCCACCTGCATAAAAAATTAAAAGTATAATCTAAAATAAGCTTACTTGTCCTCATAAATTTTCAACCTTGGAAAATGCCAAATTCACAATAACCTTTTCCACTCATTACCCAAATTGCTATTTGGAGTCCAGGACAATCTGTTAGACCCCAGGTACCACATCTAAATAAGATGGCACATTTTTCATATACTTAAGCAAATAGCACAGCGAAAGAAAGAGATGTTGACCAGGTTGTGAATGAAGCTGAGTCATCCTTCCAGAGAACTCTCCAAATGCTACTTTGTAAGTCCAACTACTTCAAGGACTCCAAGATAAACTATGTTGTATTTGCAATAAGAATATCGGCAATGTATGGTGGGATCAAATCAACTTACAGCAAGAGATGAATGTGTATCAGCTAAGGAGAAAGATACAGAAGTAAAAGGATGAGAGCAGCTTGCCACAAGCGTTCCTTGGGAGAAAACAGGTATGTTACAGTTTCCACTGCGCTTATTTAGGCCTAAATGTATTTTGCCCTTCTTCCTGCATCGTAAGAACTGTAACTGGAAGAAAAGAAAGATGCTGCAATCATAGAACAGAGCAGAGATTAAATACAGAGAACCTGAGTGTAAACTGACGGTTCACAGCATGAATTCTTGACTAGTCTATCTGCCACTACCCAAATACTCACTTGGGATACAGCAGCAATTAGAATATCTTGTCTTAACATCCAAAAATCAAGAGTAAACTCTTAGATCCTATAGGCCGAAATCTCTTCAGCCTTAGAACAAGCATTATTTCTTTGTTGATAAGTATCATTTAACTTTATAAAGCTATTTCTTTAATATTTCTGTTTACTGATATTGGAACATTTCAAGTGAATCCATATGAACAAATACTTTATCTTCGCAAGTTTTTGATTAATTTAGTTGGACACTTTGGAACTGGTTTGTATTTTAAGTACTCACACTGCCTTCTGAAGAAATTTAATCCACTTTGGTTTTAAGAATGCTTTCAAAAATACCTTCGATCTTTACTAAATTCTGATGCATTTTATCTGTCTTAACAAGATAATGAGTATGTATCCCACCCCATTATCTGTGGTTAAAAAAGCACTTACATATATTATTAGATCTATTTCTGTTCTGTGCAATACTTAAACCAATGTAGGTCCCTTCCAGCTGAAAATATTCTATTCTATTCCTATTGTCTTCAGTAAGAATTTATGTGAATAAAATTGCGTCCATAAATTCATCTGAATCAGAACACTTTTCGACCCCAGGGTTGAAACGTTACCACTTTCAAACACTACCTGACTGCAAGAACATTGTCCTTTACATCTCAACTTCACCATCTTTTCTAAAGATTCTATGCACTGAGTGCAGGGCGTACACCCACACAGTCCTTATATCCTTCACATGTCTAGTGACTTAGGGAAAGAGGTCAGAGGTCATTTTCTCTGTCTATAAACTTTCATAAACTAAACATTTTTTTCACTTACTCGTTTTCAGGATCACAGTGGCCAAATAGGAAATAGTGGCATCCAAAACCCAATTTGTAGCTCTCCAGGACAAACTTTCGCTAAGTGTAGCGCTACTACAAGTGCTCGGACGAGTGCACGAGCTAATTCCAGCAGAAGGAAAAACCCACGTCAGCATTACACTCAACTTTTGGTAAACTAAGCAAATATACACATGGATAATCTTACCCAAATATTAATACTTCCCAATATTAAGGGAAGTATTAATATTACAGAAGACAAGCGTAGGTGTAAGATATTAATAAAGCCCCAACTGACGCATGCACGCTCTGGGTCTGACAACAGCAACCAGAAATCCAGAAAACAGGTAAAGGACTTTGGAGCAAGTCAGCTTGGCTAAAGGACAAAACAGTGTCTAAACAAACCAGCACTTCTGTTTAGCATTATTATTAAACAAAGAGATTTGGCTTGAAATTGGATTTTCCAATTTTAAAATGCTATCAAATATTAATCACAAATTTAGGAATTATATGTTCTTCAATTGGCTTTTGATAGCTGTCAATCCCATGACAGACTTTTTTTTATTAACCATACACACAAATACTTTGTCTTACATAAAAGCTTCACTATCACCACCTTGAAGGATTTCAACAACCTTATTTCCAAACTAATTTTTGAGAACTCTGTAATTCAGCCATTAAAAAAACACACTCCGGGCTCAAACCCCACATACAGCTGTTCTAGTCCACAAACATTCTTTCAATTTAATTTGGTTTAAATTAGAGTCTTTTCAAGTTATAAAAATGCCAAACAAAGGCTCTATGGTTTTACTTTTTAGAAAAATGTTCTTGTTACTCAAAAATAGCTTTGAATTTCCCTACTCTATTTGACTTTTAAGTGAAAGAATATCACTAAATTTAATGTGATATTTTATGTTAATTGACCCCTCAAGCAATCTCTGTGAAATGAAACCAGGCTATACAAGTCACTGACAAATGCAATCTAAAGACTTATGTAGATTAAGAAACTAATACTGCTGAATACATATACTTGCTACTCTTCTAGAAAGATGCCCAGTGTTGCTCACTGTGCATAGATCCATTATTCCAACAACGTCCAGGGTTTTTTCCAGCTATGTACTTCTGTGCACCTCAGCAGCCCGCTCCTTCCTCTGCTCCAATTTCAATAGACAGCAGCTGTTTCTGACCTGACATCACTTCCACCTAACCCTCTGCCATACTGTATGTGCTCAATCAACAAGTCCACTGTGGAAATTGAGAGTGTCTGAAGCCACTATGTTATCTTACTCTGAAGATCAAAGGAACTCATAGGACTTTGGAGCTCTAGCTCCCCCTACACAGAGAATTTTCTACAGCTCTTACACAATATGGTGGAAGAAACTCATACCTGAAGTTAGAAAAGTCATTATTCTGTACTTGACACACAGCTCTGACTAAGCAGCCCAGGTTTACAGCGTCGAATGCTCCAGCTGGCATATGCTGGAATGCTTGAAAACATCAGCCAATGAGTCACCTCATTTTTCCAGTTAAAAAAATTAGTAGGTACTCACCATCACACAAGAACAATCTTGTCCTTCAGAATTTTCTCATGGTCAGGAATCTATCAATCCTGCTTGAAATGCACTTTTTACTTTTACACGTATAGTTAATAAAAATTGAGGAAGCACCTGTTTTCATAGGAATCCATCTCATATACTTTTTCACTCCTGGCATAGAAAGAAAAGCTTGAGTATTTGTGGCACTTTTCATAGCCCCAGAAGAATTTCAGTTTTCTTCCCACCAGGATATGCATTATAATTCAGAACCCTTTAAATCAGTACTTGCAAGAACAACTGGAATTTAAAAAACAAAAGTCACATAGCAAAAGCATGAATGATTCAAGAGACATTTCATGTATTGAAAGGATTCTTACTCGATTACTGAGGGTTTGTTCTTATGATTACACCATTAAAAGTGGTACTCTCTAATTCCTTTGCCTGTTTTTTTTTTTCCTTCATTCTTTGCATATCCAAAAAATAAGTGTCTTTTAAGACACTTGTCCATCTCCCTTTGTCTCCCACACCTCAGATATTTATAAACATTTAAAAGGACAACATGCAAGCCTCGTTTCACAGTTCATTCCTTTGATGAGGCAGTGTCAGCCTTGCAGAGTAGCCCTCTATCTTAAAGGAGTGGTATAACAGCATACAATACCACTAAAAAATTTGTTTCAAGAGAATTTCAAAAGCAAACAGATAGCAACCCTTCATCTGAAATTGGACAGGTTATTAGATAAGGTAGGGCAAGGGAAAAATAAATCTTACTGGTTTAAAAGTCTCATCCATGCATTCATTCAGCAGCTTTAAATATATTTTAGAATCTGCTTCAAGATTTAAATAGGCTACATAACATAGTCTCACTAAACACCTCCTAATCATCTCCCAGAATGTGAATGGAATAATAAGATAACTTCCAATCAAGCTGTGGCTTCAATTTGTTCTAGCTATGCAGAGGCTTCTGAGAAAAATATTTTGGATATACCTTAAAATTTTAAGTCTGTTGTAATCAATAAAATTGATTACATCTTTTGTTTGTTTTTATTTCTTACAAAACCTGCAACTGCTTAATTATACATCCATTTTGCACCTCCATGGCATTCTGTCCAGTTATTTTTTGACAGTGGAAAATGCAGTAAGATATCATAATTGAAAGGAATTTATGTGATAAGAGTAATCATACATACTTTATCAGGTACCTAAACTTCCTCTTTTCCTAGTCAACTGTTCCATCCTGTACACCTGGGTCACATTCCCTTCACTGAGAAAGACCATAGGTAAATGTTCCCATTATTAAAGAAACAGAAGTGTTAAATTCTTCAGTTTGATGACCTCACCAGAGGTCCACTGACAACCTGGATATACTCACTTTCACTTACAGGTATTTCTTGTTTTCTGCTTATGTTTTTTAGCCTAACAAAAAAATCCCTTTCAGACAGCCAGTCTTCCTGGTTGCTTCCTAACCCCGCTCTGTGAAGTTGTAATCAATGCTACTTGACATGTTCTCAAAGGCAGTGGACAGAATCATTAAGTACTCTCTTTTGCAGATTTTTATAAATCCCCATTTTTTGGATGCAACAGAAACCTGGCAAATCACAACAATACAATTTCCCATTTTTAATAGAAAAGAATCATAAGAAATCATAAACCTAAGCCAAGTACCTGAAAAGGCATTTTAGTCTGAGAGGAGAAGAAAAAGGATCCTGCTTGCAAGTCCAGGTGCTAGAATCCCTTAACAAAACAGTAAGTTTCCTAGCTCTAGTCCACAATGCAGTTCTGTAAATACCAAAATAAAATAAAATTATTACTTCTGACATACTGGAGTAATACCAGATACTCAATTGCAATTTTATTGAGAAAAAATCAAGATGTACTGAAAGAAGAAACAGAAGCATAGGTCAAATTTGAATTAAAAATTGGCTAACTTATTAAAAGCTATGGAAGTAGGAGTACATACTTCACTTTATAGGACAAAATATTCTTCTGCTTCAACAGTGAGGCATCAATGATTATGACAGCAATTTAATTCTTTTTTTCTTCATCAGTTCCTTTGATACAAACTAATTTGAATGAGTAAAACCACATCTTTCTTGCACACCAGGACAAAACCCTAGGTTTTCAAGCTACATAAATGTCCCCCTTGAACACCCTTCCTTAAAATGATGTTCCACTTCTACATCCCAGGTAATCTGCACAGGCAATTCTCGGCTGCTCTCCACTGCATATTCCCAAGTTTCCTTCTGGTCAAGACTTACTCTCCACCTTGGAAACAAGTCAGCATTGCACTGATTGTTAAGCCTTGACACAGAAGGTTGGATGGAGAAGCTGAGACAGAATCTGTAATGCAGTGCATCCTTAAAACACAAGATCTCTTGCAATAACACACCGCTAAGAAAGCTCCTCAGATGAAAAAACTGCATGTCTCTTGATGGTCATGGTATGTACCATGTCTGTAAATCAAATTAGCAAATTTAACAAACAACAGTTGGCAGGAAATGTATAGTACTCCTGCCCCTGGGCTGCTGTCCTGAAAATGAAACAGTGATTTATTAAATACATTTAACTTGCATGAGAGCGGTCGTAACAGCCCTCCACAGCTCCAAACCACTGCTTTTTATGAGATTGCTTGCTCTTTGGGTATAGAATAAGTATTGTATGTGGAAGATGAACACAAAACTATACAGTTATTAAGCCTTAGTATTTTAATGAATAGAAAATACACCCACTAAAAACTATTATTTAAAAACAGTGCAATCAAAGAATACCTACAGTGCAGGCGATACTTGCTTGTTCTGTCACCAATGTTCTATTAAACTAGTCACTACTGCCTCGATACACCAACTTACTTAAGGACATGCCTAATTTTAAGAAGATAAATACTCCCCTGAAGTCAAATGACTACTCACTCAATTAAAGTTAGACATATGCTTAAGTACCTTGATGAACCGAATCCTGTAATTGCCTGCAGTTGTCTCTGCCAATTTTGCTGCAAGTAAAAAACTAAAGTTTTGCCAGTGAAAATGTGATACCATAATGCTTTTATTACTGCAGAATCTAATGGCAGAAATTCATTTCCATGTATTTTTTTCCTTTCAAGTTTGCTCTTCCACCCATAGTTCTAGGCAAAGAGGTCATCAAAGGAGATACATTTAAATTGTAATTTATTGTCAAGTATATGTGAGGGTTTGTATCCTCTTCCATTCATTTACAGAAAATCTTTGATGAAGTATTAAGTGTAAAACTTGGAAAAGACATAGGAGAATCACTACTTGAAGTATCTGATACTGAATTTACTGGGCAGAGTCATAAATTGAAAAAGCATGATGATGGATGGAATTAATACCAAAAAGAAGCTTCCCTTCGGAAGTTTTCCAAGACAGAAAGCTCTATAATGCTGCAAGAAGTAGTGTCCCAGGCTTACTGCAGCACCCTGTGAAGTCTACAGGAAGATTTACATCAAATTCTGAGAGGTGGATTAAACAGTTACTTCTCACAAACTATCAGCTTCCCCTTGTTTGGAAGGGGAACCATATACTTGGCAACACTTGCTAAAACTTGTTATTTTTTAATGGTTCCTAAAAAATAGGATAAGAAATAAAAGGGAAGGGAAAGGAATATAAAAAAGAAATATCTATATTTATAAACAGAATGAAATCCCTGTAAAGTACATTCCTCAGATCTATTAAGACCTTTTTAAACATACTATTAGAAACACTGTGACTCTAAACAATTTAGAGCATCACAATTCACAGCCCTCCTGCCTGATCTGAGGCTAAGGCAGGAAACGGCTGCTGTTCTATGGCTTCTGCTTAGATGATTTGAACAAGAAACATACAATTAGCAGTGGCCAAGAGGAGAAACCTGAACATGGTCAATACTGTTGGTGACGAAGAACTGCAGCAATAAGTTGCTAAAACTGCCCACAAAGAACAAATAAAAAAGCAAAAAGCTCAGAAGAGTTGGAGGGATTCTTGACCCTTATTTTCTGGAAGTCATCCTTAATACCTACGCTAGACTCACAGGTGTAAATTAAAAAAACATTTAGCAATGACAGCCTATGAACATCTTCCCTCAGCTCACGTTTTTGGTTGAAAGAATTGTAAAGGCTTTTTGACTTTGGAAATACACCTTCTCCTTTTCTCCCTGCAAGGCCTAACACTTCCTTCTTTAAGAACACAAACTGGGTATAATTTTCAAATTTTCCCACAAGGCTTAAAAACATACAAAATATACCCAGAACTAGTTCTACTTTCAGAATTATATCTAAGGGTTCTGAATGAAATTCATGCATGTGAATAAACCATGCATCCTGCTTTCACTGAGATTGTGCACCAAAATAACTACTGGCTTCAAAACCAATAGAAATAGCTACAAAAATCACAGTATGGAGCATTAAAAAAATCACTTTTAAGGGGAAGAAAAAGGTTAACATGAAAAGGAATGACTACTACCTCCTTCAAATTGGTGTCCCAAGGATTCATAATCAGAATTCAATCCCTGTTCCTGAATCACATGGGACAAATGGGAACGTGCAATGGAAGTTTTCAGGAATATCACAGAATCACAGAATTAATTGTAGGGGTTGGAAGGGACCTCCAGAGATCAAGTCCAACCCCCTGCCAATGCAGGTTCCCTGGAGCAGGTCACACAAGTAGGCATCCAGATGGGTCTGGAATATCTCCAGAGAAGGAGACTCCACAACCCCCCTGGGCAGCCTGTCCCAGGGCTCCATCACCCTCACCATGAAGAAGTTCTTTCTCACGTTGGTGAGGAACCTTCTGTGATCCAAGTTGTGACCACACAGGCAGGGTTGACCATCTCCTTTTATCTCCCACACTTCAGATATTGATAAATATGGATGAGATCCCCTCTCAGTCTTCTCAAGGCTGAACAGCCCCAGCTCACTCAGCCTTTCCTCACTGGGGAGCTGCTCCAGGCCCTGCACATATAAAATACATAAAATAGGAAAAAAGGGGGTGATGGATTTTTTCTGCAGTAGCTTAACCTGCTTAGCCCTCCAAGATTACCTAGCAGAGGTAAGTATGTTATTAATCTAACACAAGTATGACTTCACCCAGCATACATTTCAAAACACATTCCGTGCTCCTGAGAATACCCTTCCACCCTAAGTCCTCCTACCTATAGCCACGCAACACCAAGTATTTCCCACAGCAAAATATAGTCAATAATTACCATTTTGGGTTAACATTCCTAAAATACCTTTTAGAATGACTACTGAGTAAATCTGTTTCACTGCATTGAAAACCTACAAAGAAATACCTATCATGTCATTGTTACTACATTAACTCACAGCTTTCCCTTGAGAAAACAAAGAGGAAACTAACCTGATTTTCCACTTTAAGCTATGCTCTCCAAGCAACTTTAGTGTTAAAATTTCTGCTAAGACAATCATTGCTTCCAATTTTCCCCTGAAGCTGTGACCACAGTTTGTTGGAGTGATATATTGAACTTTAAACTTTTAAGAAAATGCCACAAACAAATCCAAATAAAGTAAGCATGCACCTGCTCCCATACTAAATTCCACTCTGCATTTGGTGAGGTTGTCAAGTCCTCTTGTTAAATAATAGTCTGAATCACATCCTGGCTTAAAAAAAATAATCCACAAATAGTTCCTCAAAAAATCTCTGGGCTTTTATTTCAGAAGTTTTATAACTAAACAGGGTTCAACTCCCGCAATAGCTCTACAGATTGTTTCCACCCACACAAAAAATCCCAGCCTACGTACTGTACAATTTATACTCAAAATGTGTAATGTTATTTTCCAACTGAAAACAAAATGAACAGTGTAAAGAAGTGTAGAGTTCATACTAACTCCAGAGAAAACAAAGTCCAATATATCTTGTTCGAACAGTAAGTGAAATCAGAAAAGCTTACAAGGAGCAGGAGGGGAAGTTCAACCTTTAACTGAACTATTACAACTGGCTAAAGTAAATTTAGGGCCTAGAGAGGGGAAGAGATGTGAGTGAGGGTTGAAATCCTGTAGCATTTTTACAACAGCTTTTTACAAATTCATTCATTTCCAGATGATGAAGAGCAACTTGGCTGACAAGGCAAGAGCACCTGAAGAGGAACAAAAAGACACACTCGCTACAAATCTGTAATCTTTTCACCTTTCCTTGCTCCCGTTATTGATATTCAGAGAAACAGTAAGAACATGTAAAGGAAAAAAAAACCCAAAAAACGCAAGCATGGCCAGACAGAAAATCACCTTATTAGGAACACATTTTCCTTCATTATAAGATATTTTCATTAACACACTAAGTTCCAGTATCTACCCTATTTCTGCACAACCCCACCACATCCACACCAACAAGAGCCCCAAGCAAATAATTACTTTTCCTGTTTACGTAAAATAATTATGCAGGATTTCCTGAAAACATGATTTTCAAATTAAGGACAAACCAAACTGAAGAGTCTCTGTTTCCTTTACCACAGGAAATGTAGTGGATTTGGTTTTAAACTCAATTTATATATCAATTAAAAAGCTGGAAGTTCTTATCTGTGACTGAGTTGTGGTAACTTTTGAAAGTTGGGAAAAACAATACTCTAACAACTATTTAGCTGTTGAAAATATCTTTTAGAAATGTTAAATTTAATAGCTCTCTAGTGCACGTCTGGGATTTCTTTGTAATCTTCTTGAGCAATGTGTAATATTTTGGCAAAATCCCAAACCCGCTCAGTTAGTAGTAGTAGAGAAAAGGAAAGGCTATAAAGTAAATTTGTTGTCTCTTTTTTTTTTATTAGTTTTAGAAACTTTAAACATAAAAGAAATCTTGCTTTACATTAACTTCACCCTGTTGCTGCATTCCAGAAATCTAGTGCCGATTTCCATGTGCTCCATATGTATCTTTCCCAATCTGCCCTACCTGGCCCAAGCAATCACTGTGCATGTGCTGACCAGCTGTAAAGGCAGAGGGAGGGGGAAGGGGAAACAACCCAGCTTTGGGCTTTGAAAGCAGAGAGATGCATTTCCTGGCTTACCCTGTGGCCCACTTAATGCCTGCAGTCAGATGACCAAAAGAGGCAAGTAAATTACACAGGAGCAGGCACTGGATGTCAAACAATAGATTAGAGCCACAGAATATTCCAGTTTCCTCTTCTGATCATGGCAGCCTCAACGTGCATGAGTTACATCCTAACTAGGCACATTTTTATGGTTGATCCTTCACAGCCTTCATGTCCATGAGAACCTAGTCTGATGCTGCAAATCCATATATTTCTTCTCATTTTAGGAACCTGGTCTTCATAATTTAATTAACAGCTCAATCTAAAAGGGCAATATGGACAACAAGAGCAGTTCTCACACTACCTACGTGTGATGTAATGGGATACAGCTCAATACAGCACGATGCAAGTTGACAAAATCACAGTTCCATGTAGTTGCATGAAGAATGGTAAAGCATTTGATTTCTTATAAAGTACACTGTCAACATACTCCAAGAGACAGCTTTTGCAATCAATACACCAGTTTTTTAATGCTTAACTTGCATTTGCAGCAAGATACGTTCTCCAAGTGAATATCAGATGTTGGCCTCATGGATATTAAAAAATTAAATAAATTAAAATGTATACTTTGCCTCTAAGCTTATTCTTAGCTTTTAATACATATCTCATGAAAAAGAGAGACCTTGAATGACAAGGGAAAAAAGTTCCTAACTTAGAGCACTCAAATTATCACTTCCAGCATCGTTTTTTACTTAATACATTTTTCCCATTGATGGTTGAGTATAAAAAAAGTATATATATCATAAAGTATATGTACAGCATTATACTGAAAAAAATGCTGAAATACATTTGTTGAGCAGGAAAGCCTAGTCCGAACGTCACACAGACATTCTTGCCTCCTTTTCTACCTTTGGTTACTTGTGTGAAAGGCACAGCTCCTACCTGGTACTTCAGAAGTCCTAGCACATGCATTGGCACTGTTATAATATCAAATCTGATGCTTCCCAGCTATAGCAGATTTTTAGTTCATCAGCTCAAAAGAAGCAGCTGTCTGCAATATGGGTTGATCTATTCTCCTAGTCTTTTCTACTTCAAATATTCTTAAAAAAAAAAAAAATAGTGCTAATCCCCCAACAGTAAAAAGCAGCACTAGATTAATTCACATGTGGCAAACACAGCATCCTCCCTGCCTGAGCTGAAACTGCCATCATACCATTACTCAATCCCCAAGGATTGCCAGTTCCACTACAACCACTTTCATAATGGTTCCGGAGACGTTCAGTCTGCGGTATTTCTAATTCTCATTACAACTCTTTTACATATATGTTTTAAGACATTCCTGGAGTGCAGCATCGGAACAACAACTACAATTGATCTGAACAGCATTTTCAATAAAACAGATAAAAGGTTTGTCTCTTAACGACCTCTCAGACCTGTTAAAAGCCTGCTTATCCACTGGAAGGCATGAGTGCAAAGCTTGGAGGCAGGGTAACTAGAAATCTTTTTAGGGTAGGGATATATAAATGGGAGCATCTCTTGCTGGACTTACAGCAGATGGTACAGTGAATGATTGTATCACACCAAGCCAAATACTCAAAATCACTCAGGTGTCCCAAAAATACGGTTGGCTGAAAAGCCACGAGATGCTCTAAAACATTGGTATTTTTCTTTTCAGGTTTTTTTGGAGCTTCAGGGAGAAGCTGCCAACACTTCAAAATCCTGATGAGTTGATATGTTACTGATGAGCCTGGTGAGACTGATATACATTACTGAAAGAATACCATTTACATCCAGACAGTAAAGTCTCACTAAATCAAGAACAAGATTCCCTCAAGTAGCTGAAATCAAACATACAAAAAAA
>VXBZ01007472.1:6618-35702 GCA_013399135.1 Heliornis fulica | reverse complement strand
TCAACTCAGTTGCTCTGAAACAGCCGCAAAGTATTTTGCGTAGCTTTACACATTTATTTTAGGGAAGGATGTCTTTTCAAAAGCTTTCTTGTATCTTCTCTTTGTGATGGTAGGGAAGAAATTGTTTGTTTGACAATGGTAACTTGAAAGGTGTGTCCTGAACTTGCTTCAGTTGTAGCTTGTATTCTGTTGCAAGCCATAACTTAGACTATTTCCTTTTAATACGTAAAGTATCTTATGACACTGTGACACACTAGGTTTGAAACAGGATCTGGAACTTTAATACATTACCGGTGTTTAGGGAATGATATTTTGCTGGCTTAATATTTGAGTGTTAACCTGGAGGAGAGAATAAAACTGAGTAGGTCCTGAGCAGTTTGGCCAACTTCAGTCAGCACTGAATCAGCCAATGACATACCTTAATTTTAAACATAAATACCTTAAAACAAAGCTTTGTAAATACATTCATTTTAGCCTTTCCGTCACACAATGGTAAGTTTGCTTTTGCAATTGTATCAATTTGATCTTTCACTAACTATTTTTTTTTTTTTTTTAGGTATTGTGGTAAATGGCCTGATTAACATTAGTATTTCAACAATTGAGAAACGTTACGAGTTCAACAGTTCCCTTGCTGGCTTAATCTCTGCAAGCTATGACATTGCTTTTTGTATATTGTCGCTATTTGTATCTTACTTTGGAGGAAGAGGTCACAAACCACGATGGCTTGCCTTTTCAGCATTTATGCTAGGATTGGGGTCTCTTGTATTCTCTTTACCACACTTCAGTAGTGGAAAATACCACTATGGAGCTAAAGTTGAAGGTAAGCTTGTCCTTATGTTTTAAAAATTATTTTTAAAATAACCTGCAGCAACTTGGTGCCACTTTTATTTTGGTGTCCTAATTCTAGGACTTTAGATAACTAAATTATCTCACACCGAGAAACTAAAATGATTCTCTGAAATCCATAAGGTTGAGAGATGTCTCTGCACAATGAATTTTCTTTTTCAGAAGAGATCTGACTGTCAATATCAGTTCGTGCCTACAAGCAACACAAATAGTATGGGGTTTTTTTTTTACTTGCATTGATGAATGTAATTAAAATGGACCTTGAGGGAAAGAAAATGAGCTGACATATCTTAGTGAATAGAAATGCAGGTGAAGTCAGTGTTGTAGGATAAGTTTTAAAGCAAAGCTGCGAGATGTACCATTTTCATGTTGAAAGGTAACATGTTGCAGTTCTTTTGGGTTATTAAAAGCATCTTGAGTAATGGAATTAACAGGTTTCATTGAGTTCAAAAATGTTGATTCAAACTTTAGCATTTCCTTGAGGGAAATAAAGAGGGAAGGACAGCGTGGAACTATACTGAATGAAACAGTACTGAAATTGTGGGAGGGGAGCAGTCAGCTCTTAGATCTTGGTATCCTTTCTCATAGAACAAGATTTCCAGAGCAGTGTGTAATGCCAGCTACTTTCATCTCGGCTCAGTGGCACACCTGTAACTAATAAAGGAACATCCAGATATCTTAAAGCAAGATGACTTAATCTATTAGGATTTTCTTAATTGTTATTGCACAGTTTAATCAGATTTAGGCCTTCAATGACTAAACATATTAGAGTGCTCACTGAAAAAATCAGTAGCCATTAAGCAATCTCGTGGAAGGTTCTCTGTGTTCTGGTTGTTGATTCTCAAATTAGGCTTTTATTAAGCATTAATCATACCACATATTTCCATGAGCTGTCCAAACATGGACCACTAGCTTACCAAAGTTATTTAACTATTGTTCCCCATGAGTCTTTGGCAGAAGTTAACAGAACCTTTACTGGAACAAGGCCAAAAGAAAAGACTATCCAGTGCTTGGGGGCTATGATCAGATAGATCATTGCTTGTTGCTTTGTAGAGGGGCAACAGCTTGCTTGCTTACTCCGGGCTTTGACAGCTCTGTTTCTCAACAACTTCAGTTTTGGTGTTGCCTTCCCTACCTCACCAGTACGTAAGGGAAGGTGAATTCACTACAAAGTTCCTATCTAATTGTAGGTTTTTTTTTTTAATTGAAACAAGATACTGACAGGGCAGGAGTGTGAGGGAAGGTGACCTGTTATTGCAACATCTCTCTCCCACTCCTACAAACTTTGTTTGAAACTTCAAAGAATCCTTTCCTGTTCCATAATCTACCACTTCACCATTTAAAAAAAGCTGTAGGTGTTGATAACCTGGCTCATGTTCTTTTTAAATCACAAATCTGTAGGGAAAATTTTAAACACCATATGTACTTTCTTCTCTATGGCACAATAAGCTGACTCAATTCACCCTGTTTTGATGTCTGTAATGGAGGTACCTGTGCTGTGACCATGGTGGGCAGATATAAGGATTTATATAAACTGATTTAAACAAAACAGTATTAAATGACTACAGAGTACAGGAAATATCTGCACCATGACAGACTCAAGGTAAAGGATGCCATTGCACAGCACCTGCAGAGTTAACAGTTAACCACAGTACATAATTTTATAGGATGTCTGGTTTGGCTAGTTCTGGTGTTGCTGTAGCATCTTAACTATACCTTTAGTTGCAGACTTTATTAACACCACACCCCAAAAATCTTCTTTGTTGCTTATTTGTTTGGAGGTGTAGTTTCTGGAGACTTTAATATCTTGAGAGTGAACTCTTTGCTTTGTATGCAATCTACCACCTAATTTAACTTTTATCAGTTCCTAGTTGGTTACTTATTTATGATCATCTGTTACACGTAATTAGTGAGACTCACCTGCAAAACAACTCCAGAGTATAGTTTAGAGCAATATTTAATATGGCTGCTATGTCAGTTAATAGATCTAGCCTGGAATACCAAATATATCTAGCCTCCTTTATGTGGCTTACAGATCTCCTGGAACTTACTGTTTCACCTTGACATACAAATTCACTTTTATTCTGAGTTTATAAGAGAACCTTCTCTATAAAACTCTTTGACTGGAAATGTTATAAGAACACTCTTTCTAAAGAGTTTAAAGAGTAGCTAACCGATGGTCTACCTGTTTTTAAAAGAAATAATCACAGCAAACGTACCTTGCCTATATCCTGAAAGGCTTCGGATTCCAGTTTGTAACCTAAACGTCTGATAACTTTTCTAGGTTAACTAGGGTCTGCAGTGTCTCAGCAGGTCCTGATACTTGTGGTCAAGAACTCCATCTAGTGGCGTCTCCGTAACGAAACAGCTGATTACCTATGGGCAGCAACGAGGACCGTAAAAACTCTAGATGTAATAAGCAGTGGACTTTAAAACTTCCATCTCGGATCTTATTGAAACTTCTTTAAATTTGTAAAAGGTGTCTGCCACAGCAAATGCGAAACGAGGATCTTAAGTTTAAACAAGGAATATAACTTTATTGTAAGAATAGTCAGACATTGGAACAGGTTGCCTAGAAAGACTCTGCAGTCTTCTCTGGGGGGTTTCAAGACCCTGCTGAGCAAAGTCCTGAGTAACGTGATTGGCATTAGGTTTTGGATCCACTGTTTGGATAAGGGAGCTGGATTAAATTACTTTTTGGTACCTCTGCCAACCTGAGCTTTTCCATGAGCTTCTTCCACAACAGGAAAATCAAATTGCATCTCTGGAAAAACAAATCTTCGTTAATGATATGTCTTAGCCATAGAGTTGAAAAATGTGTGGTGCAATTTGAGAAGAGGGAGAATGGCTTAAACGCTTTTCTTCAGTTCTCTTTTCTGCTGGAAACTTGGGTGGTAGGTAAGTTATTTAGGGACCAAGAGTTAGCAAATCTGTTCAGAAGGGCATTAATTGATCTTCCTGCCTAAAACATGCCAAGGACAATTAAAAATTGAAGAAGGCTGTGGCAGTTGCGTACTAGTGATGACAGAGTATGCATAATGCCAGCCTCTAATTTGACTGTTTTGTCTTGCACCATCAGTATGTCAGTTGATTTTTCTTTTGGTTTTGCTGATTAATTGACCAGTGGATAATGCCGGTGCTGTCTACTGCTCGGTGTATTTCTTTAGACCATTTAGATGTTCTATAATATTGCAACAGCTGCCTTTAGAAACAAAGAGCTCGGTCTTCATTCAGCACGTTCACTGAAGCTTTGAATGACTTTTCCATTAAAGTCTTAAAGGGGAGACAGAATTTTTTGTTTGTTTAAAAAGGAGCAGAAACCAAGCTGTTCTTTATTTCTCACTCTTCGCAGCTGTTGAAACTGTTCACTGCACCTGGAAAGACACTATTCACACAACTGCCCCCTACACCCACTGCACACACACACCATCCCCCTGCCCCCAACTTCTTGTCTAGTATGTTGTATTAGATATGTGTGAGGTTTTTAATGACTGTATTGGATGTTGTTGCCCTTTATTTAAAAAAAGTCTTACCTACTGACTCTAGGAGGAAAAAACAATTATTGAGAAAAGGTAGTTAAAAATGGTCAGCCAGTCATCTTAAATTTCTCCCAGAGTTTAGCCTGTTTCAGTTAGACTCTCTTGAACATACAAAAAGTAGTGCATTCTCTCTCCATCATTCTTAGGGCAGCAGCAAACAGGCTGGTGGATCCAATTCAGGTTGGATTTAACTTGTTGCTACCAGTCTGCTTAAACCTGAGACTGATAAAAATCTATTACATGAATGGCTGAGCTAAACTGATGGCATTTAGACTCATGCTGATTTAAACTAATCTTATTAGTGTTGATTAATTTATAACTATAATTGTATTGAAGTGTATATTGATGATTCTCTTAACTTTGTAGTTATACCTAATTTTGTGCCTCTGAAAACAAACAAATGTGATAAGCTTCTTCTCTTGGTAGCAGAATAAATTTCCTAGGGTAGGGCATATAACTCATATGTCTAGAAAACTGAGGGAGGGAGGCTGTAATCAAGCATTTGCACAATGGCAAAGACATCGACATGAACTCAGAGTGTGGGATATGAGGATTCATGAAAGAATCAGTCTGCTAAAGTTTGATTGCTATTACCATATGTAATATGTTTATTTTATTAAGCTATTTCTAGATACTTTTCTCATATAGCTTGTTTCTATCAAACTGGTGGATTTATCCTATTATAGTTGTATGTTCTTTCGTGGAAGAATCCAGGAAGAACCATGCTTGGTCTTGTGTTTTCAGTCTTGCCACTTGAGGACTGTCTACTACGAGTGTAATGATAGCATGAAGAAAAGGAGAAAACATACTCACTGTAATAACTTCCCTTCTTACAGTGCCAAACATTGGAGGAGCATGTGCAACCTCTGTTCTACCTCTGCTGCTTTTACATGTGTGTCTGGACAAGTATAAAGAATTTACATTTACTTCTTATTCTGGAGCTATGGCAGTGTGAGCTTAGACATCATGGTGTTTGTGGTTTGGGTTTTTTAATGGAATCACTCTCTAAAATAGTGTATGAGAAGTATTACGATTGCTTGCAAGTCTCTAGTTTTCTCTTCAGCAGTCCAACTTTCCTTGGATTGTTCAGACTGATCTGTCACTTAAAAATGGAAGTTGTTACTGCTCCTCACTCATACAAGAACTAAATGAAGTGTCTGTTACCCAAGAGTATTCCCAAACCTCATCTGACAGGGGTTTTTTCCTAACTTCTGGTCAATAATGCTTTCAACAAGCCAAAATATATTCATTTTATACATCTTTCATCCCTGGTAGGGAAACAAGAACAAACCATGATGATATTGCTTTTGGGGGGACATGCTCTCATAGACTGTCAGGGCATTGTCATATAGGATATATTAGGCTGCTTGAAAATGGGAGCCTAGGACTGACAGCACTTCACATATATTAGCTTTAAGTAACGGTTTTTCTTCAGCTGGACTGTGAGCTGGATAACAGAATTTTAAAGTCTTGCTGTCTCTCTTTCAGACACGTGTCAAATTTCAGGAACAAGCTCTGCTAACTTCACTTGTAGTGCCGGCACAAAGTCTTCACTTTCTAACTATCTGTATGTATTTGTCCTCGGACAACTGCTGCTGGGAGTTGGAGGAACTCCACTGTATACTTTGGGGACAGCTTTTATTGATGATAGCGTTCCAAAACACAAATCCTCCCTTTATATAGGTAACTTTTAAGACTGTTTATAACACGTAGTTTGTTTAGATCACAGACTGCAATGCATTAAAATGCTCTTTTGAATTCCACTAATTAAATCAATCTTGTAATTGTTTACATAGAAATACAAAATATTTTTATATCGGTTACTGTGCAAGCTAGATATTAGTCTGTCACACTGCTTCAATTCTAAAGCATAAGGTTGCTTTGTGCACATCTTCTGCCTTTTTTTTTTTTGTCAGTGACTGAAAGTGATTAAGTGGTTTGTGTAGCCTGCCTGTTAGCAACAGAAATTGTAGGAAAAATTGCTTTTTAATGTCACAGGTATTGAAAACTACTGTATATCAGGTCAGTAGCTACAGTTTACTGTATCCTTTAAAAGTTTTATTTACCTTCTAACAGTAGGATGTCCCCTAAGTGCAGGGACACTCTTGAGCATCATGTCGTCAATGCAGTTCTCTAGCCACATACAAATTTGGCATTTCAGAAGGAAATACTGGAGTATACTTACTTAACTGAAAGCAAATGAATTGCTTAGAAAGAATGTGTTTGTCTTACTGTGGGGGTGTTTTAAAAGCTAAGAAGTAATAATTCTTAGCAGTGGTTTTTAATGTGTCCAGTCAGCTCTCTCTAGGTTATTTGTATTTTTACTGCCAAATTCATTGCAGTCTGTTTTCTACAACTTTGTTCTTTTACCAGCTTACACCCATAATGGGGAAGTATCTTATCTATATAGGTAGCTCATGGGAGAAACTCAAAGCATCTTAGGTTCCTGGGTTGTTTTCCATATGAAATTAATTTAGGCATCAAAATTGAATCATCATTTATTTGCACACAACTCTTGCTTAATTGTTCTAGGAAAGTCACTTCATTAAATGCCATTTAAATTTTATGCCCAAATTAATTTGCCATTAAATGCCAAATGAAATTGAATAGCTGTGTATGTTAAATACTAAAGACAGCTTTTATTTTTGCTGTCTCTTTATATTGAGACAGATCACGACACTTTTTCTCTGAAGCCAGTGAAATAAGTAGAGTAGAATTAGGGCTGCCCACGTGATCAAAGGATCAAGTGGCCTGAAAACTCAAGAGAATGGTGTCAGTGTTCATACGTAAAACATTCAGACCAATACAAAAAAATAATGTTTGTGCTATCTTCAGACAACTGCTCTGTTCAGCAGAACAGTATATTCTGCCTAACATAACAAAAACAGAAGACAAGTGAGTAGACAGCTAGCTATGCTGAGCCTTGCTTTTCTTGCATTTATGCAGTGTTTTGAGGATTTAAAATTTATTGCATACCTTTCCCTAATGCAAGTAGGCTTATACAAGGCAGTAAAAAAATAAACCTGTACTGTTCTGCAGGTGTCTCTAAATAGCTGCTAGCATCTTAAAAATATTAACTTGCAACTTGTAAGGAGGCTGTCTTTCTTGTCTGATAGACAGCACTCTTGTCTTACTGAACTGAGGCATCTATATCTAATCCCAATAAAATTTAAGCAATTCCAAATGGTAATTAAAAAGAATGGTCTGTAGGAGGAAAAAGGCACCTACTTTTCAAGTTCTGTAGGATGCATATGGACTTTTGAGAGATTCTAGGAGCATGCCATTATTTCCAAAATACAGGAGAACCTGGGATATGTCAGTGTTTACTGATACTTGAGTGTCCTCTCTTATCCCTTTCAGGCATCCCCACCCATACCCATACCATTCTTTCTTGCTGTCTAAAGAGAGAAACAATAATAAATCAGGATCCAGGCACATGGGAAAACAAATGAGAAATCCATAATCTTTAACCTTGGTGAAAAGGATAGAATATGAGCAGTAAGGATGCATGTATGCATGACCAGTTATGCAGACAGATCTACAGAGCAACCTGTAGATCACCCATTACATGCAGCAACAGTGCTCAAGTGCCACAGAAACCTGGCTGGTATCTCAGGGAGACATGACACTGAGAAAATCTTGTCCTAGGACCCAAAAAATTGATAGAATTAATGCTCTTTAGTAGGATATTTATTCAGCTACAATTTTGGGGATTTTGCGTGAGCTTTTTTTGAGGTTTTTAAAAAATGTTGGGAGATGTTAAGAGCCCTGATTTTGTATTTTAAAGCTCATATAAATAAATAAGGAGGTTAAGAGGAGACCGAATTGCTCCTTTTACAATTACCTCAAAGGAGGCTCTGGAAAGGCACAACAAAGGCCTAGTGACAAGAGATATGAGGTGGAAATGGCATCAAGGTATGCCAGGGGAGGGTCAGATTGGATATTAGGGAAAACTTGTTCACCAAGAGGGTTGTCAGGCATTGGAATGGGCTGCCCAGGGAGGTGGTGGAGTCTCCATCCCTGGAGGTATTTAAGACAGATGTGCTGAGGTACATGATTAGCTGTGGTTTTGGCAGGTTAGGGTGATGGTTGGACTTGATGTCTAAAGGGTCCCTTCCAACCAAGACAATTCCATGATTCTATGAAAGTGCATATGATTGACTTCTCATTGAACTCAAATGGCAGAAACTACTACAATCAAAAGTTTTAATGAAGCTCTGGCTTCTGATCTTGGCAGATCTAAAAAACAACTGTGGACTCCAATGTATAAATCTATAGGTTCTTAAAGACTGTGCAGATACACTATTAATAACTGCTGCTAGTAACAACCTCACTTGAAAAACTTTTTCACAAGCTAGCTTGTGATTGTAGTAGGCACAAGATGTGTAACAGGCAATCTGATAATGCATAAGGATGCTGTCAGTGATTTAGTGAAACGTCTTTTGCTGAACCTCTGAGGTGCAGATTTTAATGAGCTGTAAACTTTTTTGTTGAGTGACTGGTACAAATTGTGACTTGCATATGATATAGTCAATGACAGTGAAAGAACAGCCTTACAGAAATGATTTGGTCTAAAGTTGATTGAGGATTTTTTTTTTAAGAAAGCTTTCAAAATGTATGGTGAACTTTCTGTATGTTCCCTTCTAGGAATTGGCTATGCCATGTCACTGCTGGGTCCTGCAATTGGCTATGTCTCTGGAGGGCAGTTACTCAGTATTTATATTGACATCCAGATCCCAGAAAGGCAAGATACAACTTAGTCTTTTGCTTTCTATTTTCCCAGTAATTTTTATCAAAATCTCAAGCTTTCCTCTGTATGAGAAGGAGAAATTGAGGAGTGTTTGGAAAATATTGCATTTTCAAGCGGTTCTTCACCTTGGTAACAAATTGCATTCATGGGTTCTTCTAGCAATGGAGCTATTCCCACAGAGTTGTCACTCGATTCTGTCTGGAAGTTTCTCTGCTGTGCAAATCCTTAGCTCTAGATTTTTGAGATATTAGCATTTTTAAAGCTGATTTGACAGAGAATACTTTGTCTTTTGACTATATCTTCACTTAGGGCTAGACTGCAACAATTAATATTTTAAAGTTTTTTTGTACAAAATTTTCATGGGGTGGGATATGTGGGGTGGGATACTGCTACTTACTACATGGGAAAGAACTTGTTACAAAATCTACTGCTTTAGTAATAATAGACTATTGAAAATACAATGCTATAAATTGTTCTACTGTGCAAACAAACTTCATTTACACTTCTGTTTCCAGTGTTTTAGGGACTTTAGATGAATGCAGTGGCCTCCTAAACTTCTGTACTGGCTTTCACATAAATCATTGGTTATGAAGATTCTTTCTAAAAACCAGCCTTTTTAGTTTTTTAACAATTTTATAGGATATTGAAATTTGTGCCAAATAGTGGCCATTAAATCAGAATAAATTTGATGGAGTTAAACTATATTTGATAGAATGCAAGCACCTATGAATGTGCTTTAAGCATGTAAACAATAAATTTAATACATGTAGGCAACAAGAAAACTAAAATATTCAAATGCATTGTGTTTAAATCAGTATTTTAAAGAAATTCCAGCTCACTGGCATCTGACATTGCTGATTTGGGTTAATTAATGGCAAATCTTCATTTTCCCAAATTTTTTTTCCAGTTCAAAGATAGATCGAGATGACCCACGTTGGCTTGGAGCATGGTGGATAGCATTTCTTGCATGCTCTTTTGCAGTATGGCTTCTTATAATACCTCTTTCGTGCTTTCCAAAGCACCTACCAGGTAATGTTTGACTATAATGGACTACTTTGAAAGAGATGTTTGTTTACACTTGTGGGTTATAGACTGCTAGAATGAGTGATTGATTCCTCTTTGGTTTTGTTTCTCAGTTAACTGTCACTGGATAAATCTGACAAATATCTTCTCCCCCTCGCCATATGCAGCCTTTAAAATGAGGCAAGTGAGCTAAAGGGAGGATCTTGTGTATGTAATGATACACAATAGAACTAGAAATGGGTAGAACAAGGAAACCGATGGCCAAAGTTTGGAAGATGTTTGCAACTAAGTACCCAGGACTATTTAAACCTGCTATGTTAACCAGCAAGGATTATAAGGCAATTCCATTGACTTAAGTTATGCTTTGTTGTATTTGAATCTATTGCCTTGCTTTGAGTGGAATATTAAAGCATGAATCAAAGTAGTAGTTGTGGAGAACAGCGAGTTCTCTAAGATTGCTTTCCTCTGAGCTAAAAATCCCCAATTTGTTCCACCACTCCTCAGAGGGCTTGTTCTCCAAACCCTTCATTAGCTTTGCTGCTCTTCTGTGGACAGACTCCAGCACCAAAATGTCTGTCTTGCAGTAAGGGGCACAAAACTGAACAGAGTATTCAAGATGCAGGCTCACCAGTGCTGGGTTACAAGGGAATGATCACTTCCCCATCCTGCTGGTCACACTGTTCCTTATATAAGCCAGGATGCCACTGGCCTTGCATACCTGGGCACGCTGGCTCATCTGGTAGTTGACCAACACACCCAGGTCTCTTTGAGCCAGGCACCTTTCCAGACACTCTTTGCCAGCCTGTAGCATTGTGTGGGGCTGTTGTGACCCAAGTGTAGGAGCTGGGACTTGGCTTTATTAAACGTGGCCTCAGCCCACTGATTCAGCATGTGCACATCCCCCTGCTGAGCCTTCCTATCCATGAACTCCTCTTACAGCTAAGACTTTCCAATGGGAATGTTACACTTTCAGCCACATTCTTCTTTCTGCAGTAGTACGCTATTGAACTTTTTATTACAGAATTGTAGAATAGCTTGGGTTGAAAGGGACCTCAAAGATCGTCTAATTCCAACATCTCTGCCATGGGCAGGGATGTCCTCCACTAGACCAAGCTGCCCAAAGTATCATCCAACCTGACCTTGAACACCTCTGGGGGTGGAGGGGGCATCCACAGTTTCCTAGGACAACCTATTTGAGTGCTTCACCCACCTCACAGGGAATTTCTTACTAATATACAATCTGAGGCCACCCGCTTTCAGTTTTAAAGCCATTGCACCTTTTCCTAGTGCTATGTGCACCAATAAAACACTGAAGATGACTTACAGTGTCTAAGCTATTTTTCCTATGGAAAGGACATACTTATTTTGGTGCTTTTTCTGACTTAAAGAGCACAGGTGTCAAATGTTTTCATTGTCATACAATGCCTGTTTGTAGGAACAGCAAAAATACAGGCTGAAAAAATCTCTGAAACTCATCATGATGGAAGTGAGGTGCTTGTTAAGACCAGAAATATTGGAAAAGGTTTGAAAGACTTCCCCGTGGCTCTCCTGGTAAGGCAATCTTGAATTTGCTAAAACAAATATGTTCTGAGAATTGAAATTACTTTTCCACATACTTATGTATTATGTGAAGCAGCAGTTGCTGCTTAATTGTGTTGTTATAGGGAAGTCTACTGCTACTGATAATGTGTGTTCAGTTTCTTGATGCTTAAGATCATTAAAGCAATAAAAGATTCACATGAAAGTATCTACTTTCAAAGTATAGTGTCTTCTAATTTACATGACACTACAATGAAATAATTTCCTGAGTGTCACAATAATTTCCTTCCAACAGATACTGTTGAAGAATCCAGTGTTTATGAGCCTAATAATAGCCAGTTCTTCAGAAGCTTTGGTTGCCACTGGCTTTGCCACATTTCTACCAAAGTTTATAGAACATCAGTTTGGAAAGACATCAAGTTTTTCAGCTACTCTTGGAGGTAATGTGGCTTTTCATTTTTAAATCTTAATTGAGGTGTTCAGCAAAATTTATTTAACATTATAGTTGGAAGCTCATGTAGGCATCTTGTGCTTGTCTGCAGTATTTGTGACTATACTTCTATGAAATGCACTTTCCACAGCAGAATTTGTATGTTATTTTTGCTTGAAAACCTTGATATTTAATTAGTCCATCATGAGTGCAAAGCTGCTTGTCTAAGATCAGACCTAATACTTGTATTCCAAGCAGAATGAGAATTTTGTGTCCTGCTGAAATGAATTTATTCCTTATTCTTAGTAGAATCCACTTTAATTTTCCTCATTTTTAAATAAGTTGAAGGAGCATTAAACCGTAGTCTCTAAAGGAAGCAAAGTGAAGGCGGCCAGAAAAAAAGCAATGCTTACAATAATTAAGGTGTTGGCCTTTCCTTCTGTCAATTCCACAGTAACACTGCAGTGAAACAGCTTAAAATAAAAGGGTAATCAGGCTAAATAGTGAAATAATTATGTCACTGCTTCTGTAGTTGACCTACTGTCACTTACTCCCATTATCTGATAAACAGATGTAAAAGGTAGAATAGGGGAAGGCAATGAGAAACTGACTACTGGAGAAACAAATAGAAAAACCTGCTAGGTAGGGTCATGTGACTGACTGACACAACTTGTCCTGAACAGCAGAATCCAGATGAAGGCAGATGCTGTAAGCATCTGCTGGCCTATGGCAGATGCTGTAAGCATCTGCTGGCCTATGGCAGACTATTTCTGGAACACGTCTTGCTAGATCACTTCAGCTGTATGGTGCTGCAGTGTGAGCATGTACTAGTTGAAGTCCTCCTCCAACAGAAATATATTTGGGAGGTACTTTCTGAATTAATTACTACTCTGGATAATACTGGATAGTAATACTACTAGTTGGATGTCACTGCTTCAAAACAAAATGTATCTAAGTTTTACATAGAAATACAATGGAATACAAGCTCAGTTGTTAAACAATACTCAGTAGTGAAGCACACAAGTGAGGGTTCCTTTTTTTTTCTATAGACCTTGTCTGTATTTATTTTTAATTGGAAATATTGATAGCATTAATCCAATGTACAGCTTTAAAGAAAAGCCTTTATTTTGAGAGCTTTGCTGTCCCTGAACTAATGTTGAGCTTGCTTAAGTGTTACCAAAGACCATGCTAACCTTTTAAACTACCTTTAATTATGGATGTCTTTGGCCTGAGCAGTTCTGCCAGACCACCTGAACAGGTATCTGTAAAAATTAGCAGTGCAAGATTCAGTGAGCTCACTGTGTTATACTCCAGATTAGTCATATCACACTCAGTTATACATCCGGCATCTGAACTGGTGGTCAGAGATTCCTGCCCGGTATGTAGTACTTTAAGCTAGTTTTGCTGTGTTGAACTTGGGTTTTGGACTACTATAAATTATGGTCTCAAGTTGAACTTCTGGAAAAGCTCAAGTTAATGTAAGGATAGAAAAAATTGCTAGAGATGCCTACAGGTTCTAGTAGGATGGTTGAAAATGACATCACGTGGACTGCATCTTAAGAGTCAGATAACTATTGTGACTTTTTTCTTATCATAAAATTGCACTCTAAACTGCTTCACTAATTATATCTTTCATTTTTGTGTAATTGCTGGTGTCTTGTTTTTCTCTAGGGCTTGTATTAATTCCAGCAGCAGCACTAGGCCAAATCATAAGTGGCATCTTGGTTTCCAAGTGCAAAATGGATTGCAAAAGCATAATCAAGTTCATAATAGGCACCTGTTCAGTGGCCCAGCTATTAAACACAGTGTTTTTATTTGCTAAATGTGGAAATGAACCTTTCGCAGGTGTCTCTGAAACATATAATGGGTAAATATATTTTAATGCACTCTTGGGTTTGGTGTTATTTTTTTTAATAATCTACATTGCAGAATAGAAAACATTTTAAAAAGTAATATTTTACCTAGATCTGGGAAACGAAAATGTTTTTATAGAACTCTGAAATCTTACTATTGGAATTTCTATATAATAGATTAAGAAAATGTAGTGATATGTTGCCTGCAATTATATTCTGAGCATACTGGACCTATTCAACAGAAAATTGTCAGCATCTGTAACAATTCTAGGTGTAGTAACCATGCTGTTACATACAGCTAGTTTTGTGTCTCTGTAGAGGTAGTGTGACTTCTGTATCTTGTTTTATTAACTGGCTCTTGACAATCTGGGCTTTGCTTCCTAAGAGTCTGTCATATGCAACAATTTCCCCAGAGAGCACTGCAACTCATACTGATTGCAAATTCTTCTCTAGAATAACAAAAAATTCTAGCAAATGGTAGCCTCTAGCCTCTGTTTACAAAGGAAGCTTTCTTTACTTTCCTTGTAAAATGTCTGGTAAGTGCAGCAATTTAGTGCAAAGGGAGCGTAACTGAGTGACAGATGTTGAAGAACAAAATAGGTAACAGGTTAACTGAAATATAAAACCAAGGTATTTCTGGCTAACATGTCAGACTTCTCTAAACAATATGTACTTTTCATTCCCTTAAACAACACTTCTCATTCCTAGTTAAAATGTGTATTATCACTAATAGGATCTGTGTTCTTCCCATTGCTGTGAAGAAAGCCTACTCTGAAAATCAGTATGGCATTGGGGGGAAGAAGTCATAAAAATGACAGTAAAAGTGATGTTAGGAAAAATAATCTGCAAGGGTAAACATCCTTTAGAGAGTGGGTTTCTAGATTCCCTTTTAAAACTTCAACGCTAAATGTATGTGATAATCTGTATAAGCACTATCTTGTATAAAAAACCCAATTGTGCCTTAGTTAGGAGTTAACTATGAGATTATAATGTTTTACTTCTCGTAGTTTTTAACAGGACACATTTCTGTAGCATGAGCAATCTTTACAAGCAAGGGACAGCAGCTAGCTGTGCCAAAATTGCTCTCAAGTGACTGGTTACTCTGTCATGAATTGACAGAGCAGGAGGCAACTCTTGCTGTTAAAGGTCTGCCAAAGAGCCAGATGCTGTTGTGCAAAATAACTCTAGTAGGTTGGTAGCTAGGGACTGATGGCTGCTGTTTGAGGGGAAAAAAAAATAAAATTACAAGCATAAGCAGCATGTTGTGCACGTGGGTGAATAACTTATCAATACATGCTTTGTGTTTTCTCAACCTTGCATTTTAGAAAGGGGTTAGGAACCACACCATCTTGTACAAAAGCAGACTCTATAAGCTGTGCTCCAATGCATTAAAAGGCATTTGAACCTAAAAAAGATTGGGAGCAGGGTGTCTGCTCTTAACTGACACAATATTAGTAAGTGTACCGTGAAAATACAGATGACAAGTGGGGGGAAATTTGGATTTGTAGAATCTAGTGCACATGCAAGTTGGTAATACTTCCAGGAAAAACATTGTAATCCTCTCATCAACAATTAGGCTTATTTTTTTCACTTGATACTGATCATGCTTTTGAGTGGCTTAAAATGAGTGTATAACAAATAGATTATTGCAGGAAAATCACATCTAACTCAGAGGCAACTAAGTGCACAAATGTCACAAGTTTTGAACACTACTGATTTTCCTAGATCATTTAAGGGAATCATATACATAAAAATAACTAAAAATGTTACAAAATTTTCCCCCAAAATACCAAGAGTGACACTAAAGACTAATCAGATGTATTTTCAGATATTTACGTAGCTGTAAAAACAGGTTAACAGGACAGAAATTCAGAGAACTTGGATGCAGTAGTGATTAAAAGCAGTCAGGCTTCCAGTTCTTACAGTTGAAAGGTAATGCTGTGATTCATTGGTATTTACTTTTCCAAAAGACATACAGAACAAATGAACTAAATTTCATACACTGCTCACCAAAAAATACAATCCTTAAAGCCCAGGTTCCCATTCATTCTCATTCTGCTCTTACAGCTTGCTTTAAGTTGATTGACAGTCTGTTCAAAGGACGGTGCTGATATCTGACACCTAAAATACAGGACTGCTTCAGTTTGAAAAAATGCTAGCTGTATGATTACTGAGCACACTTAAAAACTAGGATTCTGACTTTGGTTGTGGAAAGCTTATTGTTACATATTGAGCAAAATATAGCAATTGAATAATGAAGGAATTGCATAGAAAATACTATGTGAAGCTATCAGTATTTCCATGCTAGGCCCTATGGTAATGAGCAATTAACAAAAGGTGCAGCTGAAGTGGGTTTTGATGTTAAGTGTAGTTAATCTGTAGTTAATGATTTTGAATAACTTTGGCAGTTAAGTAGTTTAACTGTTGCTGAAGACCTCATACCTACAGCAATTTGGAGTTTAACAATCTTGAAATAACTTTCCCCACTCAGTATCAACCATAAAAAATGTTTCAGTTTTATCTAATTCACAGCTACATGTTGGACTATAGTTTGTTAGATATGACCTGCACAAAATAGTTTGCTGCACTAATATAGTACAAGTTCTGTAACCTAAACTTAGAAGCTTATGGAAGAATAGCCAAGTGCCTGACTCTTATGTCTGACTCTTACTCTGGCTTATAGCATCATGGAATTGTCTTGGTTGGAAGGGACCCTTTAGACATCAAGCCCAACCATCACCCTAACCTGCCAAAACCACAGCTAAACCATGTCCCTCAGCACCACACCTAACCGTCTTTTAAATATCTCCAGGGAAGGAGACTCCACCACCTCCCTGGGCAGCCCATTCCAATGCCTGACAACCCTCTCGGTGAATTTTCCCTAATATCCAATCTATGCTACTGAACAAATTCTTATGAAAGAACAAATTATGAGTGCTGTGAAAATTCACTTGGAAATTAATGTAGATTTATTTTTGTGGAGAGTGTGAAGAAATCCTTTATGGCAAGCATTATTTTTGTCTGTTTACAAATAGCCTGGAGGTGAGGGGGTGGAGAAAGCTTTTGTGAGTTTAATAGGAGAACCACGTGAGTCCAAGATGACTTTTGAGTTCATATGGTAATGAACAGATTGTTGTTTGTAGTAACTGTTTATTACTGAATTAATCAGTAAATAGAACTGATTGGTTTACTTCATCTAGTAAACCCTTCAGAGAATTATTTTTACCAAATACTTTTGCCCAGTATTTCATAGAAACCTTGAAGGAACAGAAATGCAGTGACTGTTCCTGTAGTTCTCTTAATTCCTAGAAGTGTCTGGGACTCCTTGGTTTGTGGTTATAATAAGCAAGGATTCAATTAACTCTCTTTTTCAGTAGTTAATCCCTAAACAGCCAGTTAAATCTTTTAAGGTCTTTTTGAGCTTATATGTCATGGCACTCTGCATTGGCATGTGCTAAATGCAGTGCTGTGACATACAGGGCCCTAATGCAGTCATCTTGGTGCTGGAGCAGTCTACTTGTCTGCAGAGCAGTGTTAAAGATTGTAAAACGTACAATACAGGGTGTGCTACTGGACACAAATGCAAACAAGGGAAAAATACCCCAAACACTTTAGGATACGATCAGATGAATAAAGAACACCAAACACAGCTTTTAATCTTGTGGGGTTTTTAAACTTTAAATTGAAAAATTCAAGTGTATAACTGTGTGGGAGAGGAGATAAGAATTGGGTTGGGACAAAGAATTTCATCATCTGTTTTGTGAGTGGAAATTGGAGGAATAATCTATGGAAGTAATAATAGCACAAAAATAACAAGGCACAAAAATAAGAATTCCCTCTGCAGTTGTAACTACTAGAAACATGACTTAATGTTACACAATTAAATACACAAATCACCTGCATTGAATATTGAGATTTATTATCCTATAAATACTGCATTACTTATTTAGATACTGTTAGCTTTAAACCACTTTATTAACAGTCTCTTAACTTCTACCTTTCAGAACAGGCACGCTCAATAACTTCACAGCCCCATGCAATGCTAACTGCAGATGTTTGAGCTCTATGTACTACCCAGTTTGTGGCAGAGATCAAGTCCAGTACTTTTCTCCCTGTTTTGCAGGATGTACATCACATCGTTTTAACAACATGGAAAAGGTACTTTTCAACATCAAAATGGTCTGTTTTGGTTTCCTGCAAAATGCATTCTACGTTGAAAACATTCCTCTCAGTATGGCAAGAAAATGCAGTATGTATGAATCTAAGTGGTAGTTACCACTAGAGAAGAATTGAAGAGAAAAATTGGTGAAACACACACATCTAAGTAGGATCAGAGTTGATATGTGTCAGCGTCTAATACTCTCTGACCAGGTCCTTTCAGATACTCCTTGTGGTGTAATGTTTAACAGCAAATTTACATAATTGATGGTAGTTGATGTTGTGCAGCTTTTCTGACTTAAAGCAATACAAAATGCACGAAAAACCTAACATGCAACTGTGCATATGCACAGTTTGGTCACAGTACCAGTGTGATTCCTATGATGGGTCTCTAACATGGTCAGCATTATGATGCTAGGCCTCCCTATTTGTTGAGCTTCCCACCCCACCCCCCGCCATGCTGCTCTGGCTGGCGTAGGGAGATTTCACAATGTTTTAATGAACTCGGGGAGAAACACGCCACTAGTCAAACCATTAGTCTGACTTAACTATTTCTTTTCTGCATAGTGCTCTTTGCAACCGCTGTGGTAACTCACAGCCTGCATTTTCTTTGAGCTTCATCAGCACATCACCTTTTCCCACCTCCTGTGAGCCTTCTTCCACTCTAGGTGTCGGTCAGTCACAGTATGTTCCTCATTTGTGCAGTGTTGTATTGCAGGTGTTACTTCCACTGAACTTCCTAATGCTGAATATATAGTAAACCTGAATATACTTAAAAAAAAAGACAATCAGGAAAATAAGCACCTGTCTTGACATTAAACTGCAATTCAGATCTAGATCCTTCAGCTTAATGTAATGTTTATTGTACAGATTGCAGAATGTTTCTGGGAGTTTCCAAACCTGGAATGTTGGTTGCCCTCATGTAAGAGTGGTAAGCCATGAAAGTGGCTGGCTATTATCAAGCCTTCCCAGAACTGAAATTCTTTCTGTGCTTGTCTGTACTAGTACAACAAACTCTTGAGCAGGGGTGTGGGTGGAGTGTAGAAAGCTCCTGAAGGTAGGCAAGATGAGCCAGGGGGTGCCTTTTGACAATGGTAAATAAGAGGCATTATCTAAAGTAAAATGTGGGAGGCTGTGTACTTCTTGCAGCCAACTTAACACTTCTCTGATGGTGTGTTTCTTTGAAAACAAACTTGAGTGGATTTAAATGAAAAGCATAAAACTCCCTTCACCTGCTTACAAAAGCAGCATGACATTGCTTCTGTGCTTTCCTGCTTGAGGCTCGGCAGGAAGAGAGATGACCTATTCTGATAGGTACAGCCCAGTGTGAAAACTAGCCCTGTTTATAGACAGGCGATCTGGGATTTGCCAACATCTCAGAAGAATGTGAACTGTTGTGGTTTCCATTTGTTTCTGCTACTACAGTAACACAGTATGTACTATTTAAGCTTGAAGAATAAGTCTTGAGAAATAGTGCAACTAGATATGAATCTAAAGAATGAACCCTGGTCAACTAATAGTTTTCAGTAGTTAAGACAATTCTTTGGATTATAACTTTTGAAGTTTACAGAAATAATCATAAGTTTTGGCTAATAAACTAGTAACAGTTACATTGTCATATTTCAGTATAATTCATTAGTATGTCAGACTTTGAGGTATCATCTTTTGTCAGAACTAAAGGTATTGGCTACCCTTAAGTTTAATTTGCTACATGGAACTTATGAACAGTCTCATATGGGGAAAGAGAAAAAGGACACTTTCTCCTTTCCTCCAAATCTTTACACTCTCCATGGTGTTTAACTTTTCAAAGAACTGTTTTGTTTCAAAATCACATTTTCAAAAATGTTTATATTGTATATGGAGACTTAAAATGTTTTGAACACTGTAGCTTGCCTTTTCTTAATTGCAACTGCTATTATTTTCACTGTTTTTTTAAATATTTGATTGCAGCAATCTGTTTCAAGGCTTACTCTGGTGGCTTTGTATTAATACTATATATTGCATATGGTTGTTCCTCTAGTGCTTTTTAGTTCTGAGGTTTTTATACTTGTGTCTAACAACCTGCTCCACACAGAATGGAGGCTATCGATGTCTTTTTTAGAACACACACAAAAAAAATTTAATCAGATGGATTAGCAAAGTTGTGCTGACTCTGTCATATGACTATTAGGAAACTGACCATTTCCCATACGGTGAAGTCAGGGCTTATTCTTGCATTCAGTGTGACACAGACCTAATGAACGCTTACCTTATTAGTCGGTGTCATTCTTGGAGCTAAATTTTTGTTTTATAAATCATTTGTAGATGTACCACAACTGTGCCTGTATTGGAAAGTCAAAAAGAGAAAATGGTTCAGAAGACTTTCTCTATGAAGCTGTTCTGGGAAAGTGTCCAACACAATGCAGACTTTTACCTTTATTCCTGACCACCTTCTTTTTTGCTGTATTTTTTACATTTATGGCTGTTACTCCAACAACTGTGGCCACTCTCAGGTACAGTGTTTGGGCTTAGAAGTAGCTAATGTTCTTGTGAAAACTGAGTGAAATATTCTTAATTTGTTTTGGAATATGGACTTAAACCAATGTGCAAGAGATTTTCTAGTGAATTACTTTTTAATAAGCAGAGGACAGTTGTACTGCTCTTTGCTCCCTCTGTAATTACATTTCGTTAGCAGATACTATTTGAATCGATTAATCTTTCCTAAATGCAGAAAAAATTCCCACTCCTGATTGCTTTATTCAAAGCAAGAACAAATAAATGTTCTATATGTTTGGATGAAGAAAATACTCAACTAGCAAGTGTATCAGTAGTGCCAGGATTTCAAGTTATATCAAGAAAAGAACAGAACAGCAGTCAGTCTCAACTGATTCCTGTCTTAGTTAAGAGTTCTGACTTACAAAATTTTAGTCTGTCAATAATGTAGTCTGTATGTAACCTTTGATGTAGACCTTATATATATTTGTTACTAACATAAAATGTGACAGCATGTATGAAGCTGTCTAGGGGTTTGACTGTCTTTCACGATACTAAAACGTGTGCATGTGAAAGCTTGTCTTTTTTAACCCATGGTCCTCATTCTGAAAGTAGAGCCATTTCCCTTTACATTGAAATCTGTACCTTGAATACTTCTAGAGCTAAACGTTCATAACATAGTCATACATATATTATACACATGATGCTTTGGGAGGGTGCGATTAGATGCTTTTTCCAGCTTGATAGGAAAGGGGCTGGGGAAAGGAGTGATACACTACAACAGTGCTTTTTAGTAGCCTCCTGTTCAGAGTTGTGATAACTCTGCATTCAACAGCTTTTAGTATTAGTCTGAGGGCAGAATAGTTTGAAGTGTTGCATTATCTTCAAAACTAAATAGGACTATACAGGAAATAACTCCTGAATATTTAAATAATTTTGGCTCTAGCACTGACAGTGCTGCAGTTCATTAAAGAAAACGGTGCTTAAACAATAATTGTAAAGATTAAATGAAGGAGTTTAGGTTGGATTTATATGGTAACATTTTTAAGATGCTGTCAGGATAAAATGTTTGTTAGAGAAATATTGAAGAAATGGGTAGGAGATAAAGTGGTAAATTATGCTAGTTGCTTAATATATTGATTTGTGTAGCATAGGCCAGAACTAATAATTGTAAGGTCAGGTGGCTACACATAAAGGTTACTGGAAATAAAACACCTCATGCTGTGCTAAATCTTAATCTCAATTCATGTATGGCTTCTTTAGGGATAGTAGCTACAGATTGCGTACTAGCACTGTCTTTAATTTCTTGGTTCTATGATGGTTCAATGGTGTATTGGCGTGCTGTATTAGACTTTTCTATTTATATTGTTAAGATAATGCAGTCTAAAGTTCCTTAATGAGCTGTAGAAGTTGCTTTGTTATTTTCTCAAAATACCTTTTGAAGTTCTCTGGTTAATCATTCTGCACAGTTGGTCTCTAAAATCATCTGTAATTAACAGGTTAAAAGAGTATATTAAGTCAAAGCATATTCATTGAGGGACAAGGCAGGGAAATGGAACAGTTAAAACTTGTTTACCAAGTCTTAAAGCTGTGTGTCTTGTTTACAGATGTGTGCCAGATAGCCAGTGCTCATTTGCTCTTGGAGTACAGTCGGTATTCCTGCGACTACTGGGTATGACTTTCTTGTGGAAACATTTGCCTCTGAATAGTCTAAGTATTTGATGTTTTGTCTAGACTTAAAAATAATGCATTAAGCCTGTCACTAACTTACAGAATATATTTCCTATAAGGTAGATGCCATCTAGGTTCAATTTCTTCTTTAAGTAGGGGGTCTGTGATTCACACCAGCCTTTCTTAATGGCACAAAGTAAATGTTGCTCCTTCAGCAAAAGGCATCTGCTGTCACTTCCTCCAGGAGACCTATTCTGAAAGTTGAGATAAGAAAAAATGGCATAATGGAAAACAACTTAATGTAGTTAACATATCAAGTTCCAAAACGTAAAAGAAAGTGGCACTGTCTTACACTGGTTTATCCTTATTAGGTGCCATCATGGTTTAAAGTGGATAAGTTGAGTGTTTCCTCTTTTCTTGTCCTTTTCAATTCTTTTGACTAACTTTAGCCTTTACTGAATTTGTAGATCTCTGTGTGTGTGCAAATAATTACTGAGTTATGTGGGAAATACACTACTTCTAAACCTAAGTATTTCCAAGATATAAATATTTTGGTAACAAAGGTATATCACCTTAAATAAGACATAACGCTAAATGCAGGTGTTCTGAGCCACTCATTGGAACTTTATCAGGCATATTTTACCTATTGTTTTTGTCTTGGACACTAAATAGCATGTGTCATTCAAGTCTGGACGATTCCCTCCCACTTGAGATCTAGCAATGTGAGGTCTGCTTTCCTGTACCTATTGAAACTCCAATTAAAGCCATTCTACCAATAAAGCATAACAAGAGTAAGCATCCTCACAGGTAGAAGTTTAGCTGGGAGGTAGTGTTAAGTATTGTTACGGGGTTTCTCTTTCATTATTCAAAGTTAAGATATCTGTGGCAGAAAATAGGAGAACCTTTTGCACTACTTGTACTGACTGTGGCTGAAGAATGTAGCAAGTAACAGCATTATTGCAACAAGATATTTATGCTTTATATGTGAGGAATCACACAGAGGTCTTCTGGACAGAAGAACTGTCATGTGGACAGCTGCTTGTTTGCTCAAGAACAGTATCAGCCTTGAGGAAGTTAGGTAGACATGCAGTGATGTACCTAGAGAGCTCATGATAAAATTGGCTATACCTGAATGCAAAACATTTATGCTTTAAAGAGCACTGTTGTAAAAAATAAATCACACAATTTTAATAAAATGTTTTCTGCATGGAATTTAAGGGTTACTTTTTTCATGTATTCTAGGAGCATTCTCCTAGAAGCTTGCCTACGTCTGAGGGAAGGAAGAAATGCTTAATTGAACACATTAACATAATATCTTAATCATCTGTATTTGGAAAATATTACTGTATATGATCTGAAGAAAGGGACTTACTTTTATGTTAAAATCCTTTAGCTGTTTCTCCCCCAAAAACTGAATTGCATTTTTACCAATGAAAACCGAGGACACTGCAAGAAGCCCAAATGTTTGAACAAATATCTTTCTTGATAAAATGTGTGGTGTTCACAGAATAAACTGACACTTGATGCATCCCACCTGTTAACAAAGAACAATGGAAAAGGCACACTTGCTATATAATGACTGCTGTGACTACTTAAAATGTTGTTTGGTGTGTGGCTATCCTATTTTATCTTTCCTGTCAGCTTGGCATTTCATGTGTGCAGTAAGACCAGGTAAGATATTCCAAGTAACGCAAATGTTCTAACATATTGCTGTGACTTTTAGGTACTATTCCTGGACCAATTTTGTTTGGGGTTGCTATAGACAACAGTTGTACTCTGTGGGATATTAATGAGTGTAAAACTAAAGGAGCTTGTTGGCTTTATGATAATGAAAGAATGGCATACCTGATGATGGGCATAAGTAAGTGACTTCTTCATAATAAATTTACAAGGTAATAGGTATACTAATGTTGAAAGGTAGTTAGGAACTATTTTTAAATCTTCTATTGTTTGCAACAGTGCTTTTAAAAAATAAACTCAAAAATAAATTCATAAGCAAATGAAAAATATAATGGAAAAAGCTTTTTTAATAACAAAAATACAAAATAGTTTTTCTGTCTTTCTTCATGTCGTGCTTTGTTTACTGAATTTTAAGGGTTTGGCATACACTGGCAGCTTAAGGTCTGAGAAGCGTTCTTCCTCTCAATATATTTCAGTTCTTTTCCCAAAATTAGCATCAAGATCTTGAAAAATCTCTGAACAAGAGTCAGATCTTCCCCACTTGTTAAATGCTATGTTCCTTTCAAGTGTGTGAGGCATTTATATCTTGCAGGAGGGAAGGCAGGCTGAGCATGCATACATGGTAACTGCTGCTGTCCTGTCTTCAAGCAACTGTGATACTTAGAGTGATAGACTGAACTGATAACAGCAATATTGAAAATGAAAAAGCAAGAGCCCACCATTTTGTGTTTCAGTATTTCTCAGGCATATTTATGATAAAATGCAGTCCCTTCTTTTTTCCCCTCTCCTTCCCCCTCCGCCCCCAAGTTGCACAAACACCACCGTGTACCAGTGGTAAGTAAATGGAACAGTCTTTTAAGATAGCTGATAAGAAAGTACTCAACAGGTTTCTACATGGAGACTTTTAGTTTGTGGCAAAGAGAATATTCATGAAATTAAGAACTCAGAAAGGAAGACTTGCACTTCGGGTTAGAATAGAGCAAAGTTATTCAGAACTGATGTAATGGCAATAGCTGCTGCAAGCAGAACTGTTAGGCAGGTGAGGGGTCTGAAGTCAGATGGAAGTTGCCTTCACCTGCCCTTTGCAGTTCATGTAAAATACATTGAAATTCATAGCATCCATTTAGAAGTGTTAAAGTGTAATTCACCATATGAAACTATAAATGACTGAAATGCTCTTTGTTACTGAAGGTGACTGCAACAAGGACTCTTCTGTTCTTTGTGTTCAGGTGCTGCATGTAAAGTCGTCACGATCATCTTTGTGGTCATGGCATTACATTTGTATAAGCCTCCACCAGCAAGTGCATCCCTGCCACAAAAGGAGTTGGCAATTGTGACTGTTGTGCAGACATAAATCATGAGCAAATTGGGGGGCTTTCAAAAGCAGCTGGTAAGAATAAGCATTGTGACAACACCTGTACCAAAGTTCTTATACATCATTACTTAAATATAAAAGATCCTATTTAGTTCTTGAACAACATAAAATTTATGAATACCTGTAGTGTTCTCTAAATTGATAAACATACTTTTTTGATACACATAATGATGTATCACAGACTACAAATTGGGGTGTATGTTTTAACATCTAATACGGGCTGACACCCATTTCTAACTGCTTATAAAGTAATAACTAAGCGAGACTGTAGTAGGAGGAGAAAGCAATCTTAGTATATTTAAGGAAATTTTAAACATGTTTTTCTATAAGTTGATATAAGCTGGGCAAGTGCCTTAGTTGGGGATTTTGACTATAGTTGTACTTGGGTATGTGCAGTATGCAGTATGGACAGACTGTAAAAATACTTTTGCATTGTATCTTAATAGTATAAGTTTTCTTCTGAATATTTGTAGAAAAATGTATATAGTTAATAGAGGATCTCTGGTTTTATAACAGAGAAATATTCTAAGTTCTCGAGTTTCTGTTTGGCATATATATAGAAAGCAGCTATCCAACTGCTTTTTCTAAGGATTAACATTTTTCTATTAAACTTGAAAATAAAAGGCTATTTTCCTTTTACTCCTGTGTATGCTATGTCATTACTAATTGTTTGAGTTCTAGGCTTCTCAACTCCAAGAAACACGGTCCTGAAAGCTGGAAAAGAATAGGTATACAAGCATCAAAGTAGAAAAATGCAGTGTTTAACTGTTCCTGATGAGTTACACAAGTATGATTTTAATAGCGCGCAGTGTACAGCACATCTGTGGTGCTGTAAAAATTAGCCACTCTAACCAGATACTAAACTTCAATGCCTGCTACTGAAATATCAGTCAGTATGTACTGAAAATTTTGAGATATGCTCTGCACTTGTGTTTGTTAATATAAACTCCCTGTCTGTTGCACTGACTATGCATGTCACTGTATGTTATGTGACTTTGCCCTCTTCATCTGCTGGCATGGACACTGCTCACCAACTTCACTGAGACTCTTTTTTAACAAGCCGTGTTTCATCTAATTCTTGAAATGCAGCCATTAAACTACATAGAGCTTATGTATATGGCTCAAGAAAATGCTCTTCCTAGTTATAGAGGGACTACTTTGGTTTATTTCCTAAGTAGACAACACATGAAAGCACAAAACCTAACAGCTTTTGAGGCAAAGGAGGAAAGGGGCAGAATACAACTGAGTTGATGCTTAGTCTATCTAATTGAATGTCTCCTGATAAAGGGAAGTTGGCTTCCTTGCTTTTTTTAGAGATCACAATACTGATTTATTTTTATTATTGTTTCATAACGTTTAAGAATATGGATTAAAACTCTTAAATTCAGTTTCCAACTCTGATATGCTTTGTGTGGCAAATCACTTGATCATAGTGAAGACAGTCAGTATAAAAGTAGCTAAGCTGACAGACTTGCTTCTGTTCTAAGGTGTGACATGATAGTTTACATTTTCTGCTGCTTCCCACAATTGCACAGATTACAAAACTTTGGAGGAAGTTAGCAGGTTTATTTGCACTGGTGTTGTTACTTGGGTGGAGAAGGAAGTAGTGATTAAAACTACAGTTATTTTTAAAGGCTGTTGAAATTTATAACATAGGCTATGGTTTGTTAAAGATTACCCTCATGTGTTTAGGAAGAACGGCACAATGGTAAGAAGAGAGATTCAACAATTTTAACGGGTTAGGTTTGCCCACTTTCCATGTTTAATAGATACATCAGTAGATAGTGGGGAGCAGCTGGCATTGTCGGAGGCTTTGCTAAGTAAAGGTAAGTGCAGCAGGCAGGCTGAACAAGTGTAAGTGTTTGGATGGGAAGGGTGAATTCAAAATGGCCTAAATGGCTGGACCCAGAGGATCAAATAAGTCCACTGTGAATGAGCTCATGAGTGTTGTACCCCACAGATAATACTGGGGCAAATCCACTGACATGTTTGTGTTAATGACCTGAATGGTGAGATAGATTCTGTGCTAAAGTAGTGGCAATTAGCCTTATGCTACTACACAGCGGGACCTTGACAAGATGGAGAAAAGAGCAAACAGGAACCTCATGAACTTCAACAAGGAGAAGTGCAAAGACCTGTATACCCAGGAGCAAATCATCTCATGCACCAATAACACACAGGAGCCCTCCTAGCTGGAAAGTGGCTCTTCAGAGGGCAGCCTTGGGTTCACAGTGGGCAAACTGATCACAAGGCAGTCTAAGAAGTTAAAGTAGCATCCTGGGCTGCAGCAGGTTGAGGGCGGTGTGCTCCTTCCCTTCTATTCGGCACTAGTGAGGACACAGCTGTAGTGCTGTGACCAGTTCAGGGTCTTCAGAACAAAAAGTATTACAGGCTTACTGGGTGGAGTATGGTGAAAGGCTACAGGGATGATTAAAAGACAAGACTATCATACTTGGAGAGATGGGGAAGCTGCCTCTAGCCAGGAAAAGAGAAGTCTGGTAGATCTGAGCTTTGAAGAAGGAGAAACCACAGTCCTCTAATGCCAATCTGACTGGACAAGAGGTGGTAAGCACAAACTAAAACACATGAAGATCCTTTTGAGGACAAAGCTGCTTTTTTTCTAAAGCTGTGAAGGTGGTCAGTCATTGGAACAGTTTGCCCAAGAAGCTGTGGGCAAACCTTCTGAAAGTTGCATGCTGTAATTAGCATGATTATTTTTAGAGACAAATTCCATTGCAAATTAGGCTGTCCAGCTAAACAGTGTAGTCGTGCAAAAATTTTAATTCATCTGTGAGAAGCTAATTGATCTAAGTACATTTCCCAGCATGGCTAGGGCAAATAACATCTCCAAAATTTTATTGGAGCCTCTGCTCAGTTAATCTGTAGGATTCCAGGACTCTTAGAGGAGTGAAAGTAATTACTTGTTATAGTTGAGACTAAATTTCTGATGTTTGTTATCTCAAAGTCAAGACTGCATTTCTCTCTGTATTGTGGAGGAGGGATGATGATAATGTAACCTGTTGGAAGTTGGAGTCCCTGTTAAGTTACTCTTTGTATTTGAGCACTTCTCCAAAGAGAATAGTTTAACACAGAAATGCACTGCAGAGGACATTCTTCCTGACTTCTTGAATACTGAGAAAGGGGGAGACCTGAGTTTTATTTTGCAAGTAGCTACTACACATAAAATTGTTTTAAGAAAATGTGTGTTTTGTGTAAATACCTTGTTTACATAGCCTCTTTGCATGTGATTACAGATATCATAACAAAATTACCTGAAATGGTTTGATTCAGAGTCACAGAATGTCAGGAGTTGGAAGGGACCTTGAAAGGTCCAGCCCAACCCCCTGCCTGAGCAGGATCACCCAGATTAAATCACACAGGAACATGTCCAGATTGGTCTTGAATGTCTCCAGAGAAGGAGACTCCACAGTTTCTCTGGGAAGCCTGTTCCAGTGCTCCATCACCATCACGGTGAAATAGCTTTTCCTTACATTCACATGGAACTTCCATGGGTTTGCAACGTGGCTTCTTTAAGAAGCATCTAGAAAGTTTAACGGTCCAACAAAGCAAATCCCAGATGGGCTCCCAAGGCCAAACTCCCAAACCCTGTTACTGACAAGGCTGGCCAGGCCCATCAGCGCCAGTCACAGGCCTCTGGGAATCACATTTTAGAGAGAGAAAAACACAAACAGCTGCATTTTGCCACCAGAGAAGGGAGTGAGATGTGAGAAACTTTGCAGACACCAAG